>NC_046133.1:5822940-5877940 GCF_010993605.1 Petromyzon marinus | reverse complement strand
TCATTGGCTGCACCACGCCGACCTTCACAGGTGCTCGCTCACAGCACTTGCCCCGGCAGCCCGACAGAGGCTACACGGGGGATCTTTGTCTGCTGTGCGCGCGCGCGCGAGAGAGAGGGAGGGAGGGACAGGCAGATTGATGTGCCCGCTGATTCCTGCGAGGATTTCCCTTGCAGGACATCGCGCGCCGAGACAGAGACATCGGGCAGGTGGTGGGCGGGGAGGGGTGGTGGTGACAACGGGAAGCCTGCCCAGCAGGGGCAGCAGGGGCAGCAGTAGCAGGGGCAGCAGTAGGAGGGGCAGGAGGGGCAGAGGCAGTAGTAGCAGTGGCAGCAGTAGGAGGGGCAACAGTAGCAGGGGCAGCAGTAGCAGGGGCAGCAGTAGCAGGGGCAGCAGTAGCAGGGGCAGCAGTAGCAGGGGCAGCAGTAGCAGAGACAGTAGTAGCAGTGGCAGCAGTAGGAGGGGCAGCAGTAGCAGGGGCAGCAGTAGCAGGGGCAGCAGTAGGAGGGGCAGCAGTAGCAGGGGCAGCAGTAGCAGGGGCAGCAGTAGCAGAGACAGTAGTAGCAGTGGCAGCAGTAGGAGGGGCAGCAGTAGCAGGGGCAGCAGTAGCAGGGGCAGTAGTAGGAGGGGCAGCAGTAGCAGGGGCAGTAGTAGGAGGGGCAGCAGTAGCAGGGGCAGTAGTAGCAGGGGCAGCAGTAGGAGGGGCAGCAGTAGCAGGGGCAGCAGTAGCAGGGGCAGTAGTAGCAGGGGCAGCAGTAGGAGGGGCAGCAGCAGTGGCAGGAGGGGCAGCAGTGGCAGGAGGGGCAGCAGGAGCTACAGTAGCAGGGGGCAGCAGTAGCAAGGCCATCAGTGGCAGCAGGGGCAGCTCAGAGGGCAGCCAGACAGTGAGTGAGTCAAACTGAGCTATAGACGACCTGAATTTGACCAGGCAAGAGTCGCAATGAGCCAGACAGATCTGTGTCTTTTTTTTTTCTGGCCGTGGCTCAACGGTAGCCGCTCAAGGACGGCACCGGACTGGATCGTCGTCGTTCGTCGCAATTCACAGCAGCAGCAGCAGCCAAAATGACTCCGTCGCGAACGCGTGGCGATGTTGATTCTGAGCGTGGAGGTTTGGCAGAAAGCCCTGGACAGGATCCGGAGACACGGGGAGAGATGAGAGAGATGAGAGAGAGATGAGAAACAGATGAGTGAGAGATGAGAGAGAGGTGAATGAGATATGAATGAGAGATGAGAGACAGATGAGAGAGAGATGAGTGAGAGATGAGAGAGATTAGAGAGAGATGACAGAGCTAGAGAGAGAGATGAGAGAGATGAGAGAGATGAGTGAGATGAGTGAGAGATGAGAGAGATGAGAGAGAGAGATGAGTGAGAGATGAGAGAGATGAGTGAGAGATGAGAGAGATGAGTGAGAGATGAGAGAGATGAGAGAGATGAGAGAGATGAGTGAGAGATGAGAGAGATGAGAGAGATGAGAGAGAGATGAGTGAGAGATGAGAGAGATGAGAGATAAATGAGAGAGATGCGTGAGAGATGAGAGAGATGAGAGAGATGAGTGAGAGATGAGAGAAGAGTGAGAGAGATGAGAGAGATGAGTGAGAGATGAGAGAGATGAGTGAGAGATGAGAGAGATGAGAGAGATGAGAGAGATGATAGAGATGAGTGAGAGATGAAAGAGATGAGATATGAATGAGAGAGATGCGTGAGAGAAGAGAGAGATGAGAGAGAGATGAGTGAGAGATGAGAGATGAGTGAGAGATGAGAGAGATGAGAGAGAGATGAGTGAGAGATGAGATAGATGAGTGAGAGATATTAGTGAGAGATGAGTGAGAGATGAGAGAGATGAGAGATAAATGAGAGAGATGAGAGAAGAGAGAGGGAGAGACACCGCAGACTCCACATATACAGGAGGCATTGTCTGTGTCGGGAAATATCACACTTCAATTGTAACGGAATTTCTGAGTTAATAACAGCAGGAGCAACACCATTCAACATCAATGCACAAGAGTAACTTCTCAAACGCTTTGCAATCAAATACCCCGGAACAAATCGTAACAATAGTGTTATCCATGTTATTATGCATTCTTCAGTTGTAATAATAACCCATATTCACCCCTTAGCAACCCAATGCATGATTGATATCGCCCTCGAATAAATAATGCATGTGGCAGAGAGAGAGAGGAGAGAGAAGGTGAGAAATAGACAGAGAGAGAGGAGAGAGGTGAGAGAGAGTAGAGGAGAGTGATATGGAAGACTTTTTGGACTTTTAAACAACTTTTACTGCCGCCAGCAGCAACAGCACTGGAGGCGATTCCGATACGAAACACACAAAGTCACCAGCAACACAAATGCACAAAGTCACCAGCAACACAAATATACAAAGTCACCAGCAACACAAATACACAAAGTCACCAGCAACACAAATAAAATAAACGATACAAATCCACGCGCTGTGGCGCTAAATGCACCGCGCACAACACGAAATAAAAGTCACGTGGTGGTGGTGGTCATCGCGCACGTCACGGTGACGAGCGAGCGCTACAGAAGGTGAACACGTGGGGGGTGACGTCCACGCTGGTACAGAGAGGGGCTTGTCCGGCTCACCAGCGTTAGAACAAGACGCGCTGCACATCACCGACACGTGGGTGTGTCACGTGGCGTGCTCCAGGCAGAGCCGCGCCTTGAGCAGGAACCTGAACACTGGAAGCAGCTCAGAGCAGCCGTCAGTGTCACCTTGCAGCATCTTCTTCCTCGTTCTGTACACCGCCAACTTCGCCTGAGCACAGGCGAAGTTGGCGAGGTCATGGCGCTTGTTAGCCAGGTAAGGCACCACCCATATACGAAGCTGCTGTTGTAGAAGGGCACCCACAGTTTACTGAAGATGTCCCCCAAGAGACGGAACATTGAGTTTGAGCCGCTGGCAGCGTGAGTACCGGTGGGGGCAGATCCTCCCTGGCACCGCAGGTGATGCACCAAGTCCGGTACCCCTGGCGAGATTCGGCTGAGCCACACGGCCGATGGCAACGTGCAGTGTGACAATCTTCACCGGAGGTCACTTCAGCGTTTGGCTACGGGAGACTTTGTACATTTGTTTACACTGGGGGGTCGGTCGCAATGAGGGGAGAGAAATGGTCTCTCTGTTTTGTGTCCGGTCGGTCGGCCAGGTCCCGGGAACGCAGCGCCTTGACACAGCCACGTGTGGAGCGCCTTGACACAGCCACGTGTGGAGCGCTGTGTTCGGGGCGCTCTTCAGGGGCAAGTTCCTGCGGCCTCGGAGCTTCAGTCGCTTGCCGGAGTCGCTGTGGCCAGGGGGCTGCGCGCAGGAGAAGCACAACTCCTGGAAGGAGGAGGAGGTGGGTAGAGGGCCGCCACCATCCCCCGGTGCCTCCAGCTTCAGGCGCAGCTCCTTCATGGCACGGAGCGACGTCCCGCAGCAGCTTCTCCCCAGCGAGCGTGGAGCGGAGGCCCCTAGCGGTGCTGGCGATCTCAGCTGCGGTCTTCCACTCGGGCTGGTGGTGGGCCTGCACGAGGTGGAAGACTGTCCGCAGCCCTGCCGATGTGAGGCGTTGAGCCAGGGTCCTCTCTCCTCTGATCCCCTGGAAGAGGCCGCTGCAGAACGAGGGACTCGTTCAGGAACCGCGCGAGGTCGTAGGACGTGAGCGTTCTGCTCCACTCGAAGTTCCGCCACGCGACCAAGAGGCTCCGGTGATAACCTGGCAGCCTCGTGTAGTCGACCAGGCTCAGGTCCGTCAGGAAGAGCTCCTGTCCGTACCCCAGGCACCCCCCTGCATTCATCAGCAGGGCGAGGGCCGGCGACTTCCAGGGTAGCTCCTCCCGCTCGTACAGCGGCCGCCTGGCGGCCACGAGCCTGAAACTCGTGACCCTGGCGGCGACGTCCACCAGACCCTGGCCACCCTCGCCCACCGGCAGGCAGAGAACGCCCGGCCTGAGCCGGGGCTTCCCGTGCCAGACGAAGTGCGCGAGTGAGCGGTTGACTCTGGCGAGAAGCCAAGCAGGAGGCTGGAGGGGCCTTGGTCTTGTGCCACAGCACGGATGCAGCCAGGGCGTTAGCGACGAGCACTCGGCCCCTGAATGACATCTGTGTAATTTTGTCTCGATTGTGTCGGCCAGCTCGGTCCAGTTGTTCAGAGCGACGTCACGTGGTTCCCACAGGTAGACCCCCAGGTACTTGACTCCGTCGGCTTGTCTAACTGACTCCTCTTGGGAGGGCCTCGCGACCCCAAACACTGAGAGGGGGCCTCGCACTTGGCCCAGTTGACCCTGGCGGAGGAGGCCCCCCTCTCGTGCACCACAACCGCCTGGCAGAGCGGGGAGACGTCAGGCGTGTCGTTGAGCACGACGCATCACGTGGTTGTGTAAGCCGAGAGCCTGACGACCGCGTTCTCAGGTCCTGGGACCTTGAGGCCAGACAGATTTCGTCTCAGGTGGCGTAGCAGTGGCTCAATGTACAGGGGGTAACAGCAGCCCCGAGAGGGGGCATCCCTGGTCTGACCCCCCTCGTCACAGGGAAAGGGGACGCCGAGCCGCTGGTTTATCTTCGTGAGGCTGGATGTGCCCCCCCGTGTACAGGAGCCTCACGTGCGAGATGAAGGCCGGGTCGAAGCCGAGCAACGTTAAGGAGTTTGTCCACGGTACTCGTGGCTCGCCCTGTCAAAGGGACTTCTCCTGATCCAAGAAGAGGAGGCCCAAGTCCACGTTGTGCGCGTCTGCAAGGGAGATCACGTCACTGACCGTACCGATGTTGGCGAATAAGAGAGAGCGAGAGAGGGAACGAAGCAGAGAGAGAGAGAGAGGGAGAGAGAGGGAGAGAGAGATCGAAGGAGAGAGAGAGCGAGAGAGAGGGGATGAAGGAGAGAGAGAGAGAGTGAGAGAGAGGGAGAGAGAGGGAGAGAGAAAGCGAAGGAGAGAGAGAGACCTGAGAGAGGGGATGAAGGAGAGAGAGAGAGTGAGAGAGAGGGAGAGAGAGGGAGAGAGAGGGAGAGAGATCGAAGGAGAGAGAGAGAGAGCGAGAGAGGGGATGAAGGAGAGAGAGAGAGTGAGAGAGAGGGAGAGAGAGGGAGAGACAGGGAGAGAGAAAGCGAAGGAGAGAGAGAGAGGGGATGAAGGAGAGAGAGAGAGATCGAAGGAGAGAGAGTGTTTGGTGGCAGATGACGGTAGAGAGCTCTGCATGCAGATCTTAGCTACCCGTCGGAGGCCGTTTTAATGTTGGGAAGGGTTGCGTGCAGTTGCAGCACTTGTCGTAGTTATAAAAAAAAGCGAGAGAGAGTGAGCGAGAGAGAGAGCGGGAGAGAGAGAGAGAGCGGGAGAGAGAGCGAGAGAGAGAGAGTGAGAGAGAGTGAGTGAGAGAGAGAGCGAGAGAAAGAGAGGGTAGAGAGACAGGGAAGGGGTAAGGAGAACAGAGCGAGAAATATTGTGTTAAATCTTTCATTTAAAGGGGGAGGAGGGGGGTTACATAAAGCAAGGCATTAAAAAAAAACGAAATGATGAACGAAGCAAAGTGCCGACTACACCGAGCATCTTCTCGTTTCCTCTCTGATCGTTAATAAAAGAGCATGAAGGAGAGAGGTAACGACGGAGAGAGAGAGCTCGAAGGAGACAGAGCGAGAGAGGGAAGGAAGGAAAGGGCGAGAGAGGGAATGACGGAGGGATAGAGCGAGAGATGAGCGAGACAGAGAATGAAGGAGATATTTTTTTTACTTTTCAACAACTTTTATGGCCGCCAGCATCAAAAGCAACTGGAGGCGATTTCGATATGAAACACACAAAGTCGCCAGCAACACAATATACACAAAGTCGCCAGCAACACAATTAACACAAAGTCACCAGCAACACAAATGAAAATAAACGCTGTCAATCCACGCGCTGTGGCGCTAAAAAGCACCACGCACAACACGAAATAATAGTCACGTGGTGGTGGTTGTGGTGGTGGTGGTTGTTGTGATGGTGGTGGTTGTGGTGGTGGTGGTTGTGGTGGTGGTGCTTGTTGTGATGGTGGTGGTTGTGATGGTGGTGGTTGTGGTGGTGGTGGTTGTTGTGATGGTGGTGGTTGTGGTGGTTGTGGTTGTTGTGATGGTGGTGGTTGTGATGGTGGTGGTTGTGGTGGTGGTGGTTGTGGTGGTGGTGGTTGTTGTGATGGTGGTGGTTGTGATGGTGGTGGTCATCGCGCACGCCACGTTGACGAGCGAGCGCTTCAGAAGGTGAACACGTGGGGTGCGAATGAAGGAGTGAGAGAGAACTAATGAGATAGATAACGAAGGAAAGATAGAGAGAGAGAGACAGGGAGAGAGATAGCGAAGGAGAGCGAGAGAGAGAGAGAGATATGAGCGAGACAGAGAATGAAGGAGAGCGAGAGAGAGATATGATGGTAGAGAGCTCTCTGCATGCAGATCTGAGCTACCCGTCGGAGGCCGTTTGACTGTGGGAAGGGCTGCGTGCAGATGCAGCACTTGTCGTAGTTATAAAGAAAAAAAGCGAGAGAGAGAGCGAGAGAGTGAGCGAGAGAGAGAGAGGGTGAGCGAGAGAGAGAGCGACATGGAGTAGGAAGAGAGGGGGTAGAGAGAGAGGGGGGGGGGGGGGGAGAAATATTTTGTTAAATCTTTCATTTAAAAGGGGAAGGGGGGGTTACATAAAGCAAAGCATTAAAACAAAAACGAAACGATGAACGAAGCAAAGTGCCGACTACACGGAGCATCTTCTTGTTTCCTCTCTGATCGTTAATATAAAAAAACAAACAGAGAGAGGGAGAACGAATGAGAGAGGGAGCGAGCGAGCGAGCGAGGGAGCGAGAGGAGGAGCGATGGAGAGTGACAGTGAGAGAGGTAACGAGAGAGAGAGAGCGAGAGAGAGAGAGCACAGCCTGTGATCGTGATTAGCCTGTACGCACACATTAAATATGAATGAATTCATCCGCGGTTCCTTTGATGCATCGTCTTTTTCCCTCGTATCGTCCCCTTCTCTTCTCTGCGGGCTTCTGTGGCAGGGTCGCGATTCACTGGCGACACCCGGTGGGAGCTGGGGGGTGGGGGCTGCTGGGGGGAGGGGCCGGGTGGGGGAGCGGTGGCACAGTGGTTAGCGCTATGGAGACGCTGGAGTTAAATGCCCCCCCCCCCCCACCCACCCCCCACCCCCCACGAATAAGGATGTGGGAGGATGATGGACTGGCTGGTGGGGGTGACAGCAACGGTGGTGAGATTTCAACTTCCACTCCTGGTATACAGGAGGTCGTGGGTTCGATCCCGACCCTGACGCCTGCTGCTGTATATTTGGAGTTTGCGTGTCTCTCTCTCTCTCATCATCATCATCACGGTGGCTAGGAGATGTTATCTACCTCGCCTGGTGTACAGGAGGTCGTGGGTTCGATCCCGACCCCGACGCCTGCTGCTGTATATTTGGAGTTTGCGTGTCTCTCTCTCTCTCATCATGATCATCATCATCATCATCATCACGGTGGCTAGGAGATGTTGACTACCTCGCCAGGTATACAGGAGGTCGTGGGTTCGATCCCGACCCTGTCGATGCCTGCTCTCTCTCCCCGTGGTCACGTACATTTTTCTCCGCGTCCTCTGGTTTTATTCCCGCTACGCATTTATATATATGTAAAAAAACCATCACCACGCATTGAGTGTTGTTTGGGATGATGATAACGATGGTAAGCTACTGGATTGAGCTGCTATAATTTGTGATAGTTTGAGGACGACCGCTTGTGTTGCGATCGAAACGTCGCGATTTATTTGAACGTCTACCCACTACGTGGTGACTTTACCGAAAGAACCTCAAGAGCGTGGATCCCTGCAGTCACGAAAGCTTCAAATCTGGGTAGCTACACCGGCTTTCCTGTATGATAGTTGAGTTGTTGCAGCCCCTTTGGCGTCCATGCACTAGGTGCCTCTGTGGATGTGTAGGCTTTGACTTTAACATAGCCATTTCTGTGACCAGTCACAAGCTAATCCCTCAGTTATTTCAATGCTAAATTCTCCTGTTTGATTTGTACTAGGTGCCTCTGTGGATGTGTAGGCTTTGACTTTAACATAGCTATTTATGTGACCAGTCACAAGCTAATCCCTCAGTTATTTCAATGTTAAATTATCCTGTTTGATTTGTACTAGGTGCCTCTGTGGATGTGTAGGCTTTGACTTTAACATAGCCATTTCTGTGACCAGTCACAAGCTAATCCCTCAACTGTATCAATGCTAAATTCTCCTGTTTGATTTGTACTAGGTGCCTCTGTGGATGTGTAGGCTTTGACTTTAACATAGCTATTTCTCTGACTAGTCACAAGCTAATCCCTCAGATATTTCAATGCTAAATTCTTCTGTTTGATTTGTACTAGGTGCCTCTGTGGATGTGTAGGCTTTGACTTTAACATAGCCATTTCTGTGACCAGTCACAAGCTAATCCCTCAGTTATTTCAATGCTAAATTCTCCTGTTTGATTTGTACTAGGTGCCTCTGTGGATGTGTAGGCTTTGACTTTAACATAGCTATTTATGTGACCAGTCACAAGCTAATCCCTCATTAATTTCAATGCTAAATTCTCCTGTTTGATTTGTACTAGGTGCCTCTGTGGATGTGTAGGCTTTGACTTTAACATAGCTATTTCTGTGACCAGTCACAAGCTAATCCCTCAACTGTATCAATGCTAAATTCTCCTGTTTGATTTGTACTAGGTGCCTCTGTGGATGTGTAGGCTTTGACTTTAACATAGCTATTTCTCTGACTAGTCACAAGCTAATCCCTCAGTTATTTCAATGCTAAATTCTCCTGTTTGATTTGTACTAGGTGCCTCTGTGGATGTGTAGGCTTTAACTTTAACATAGCTATTTCTGTGACCAGTCACAAGCTAATCCCTCAGTTATTTCAATGCTAAATTCTCCTGTTTGATTTGTACTAGGTGCCTCTGTGGATGTGTAGGCTTTGACTTTAACATAGCTATTTCTGTGACCAGTCACAAGCTAATCCCTCAGTTATTTCAATGCTAAATTCTCCTGTTTGATTTGTACTAGGTGCCTCTGTGGATGTGTAGGCTTTGACTTTAACATAGCTATTTCTGTGACCAGTCACAAGCTAATCTTTCAACTGTTTCAATGCGAAATTCTCCTGTTTGATATGTAAACCCCCTTTGTCAAGGTGCCTCACTTCTCTCAACCAGCTTAAAAGACGCCGCGAATCTTAGCAGCATTCACTGTAGCCCTGTCGTCCCGACAGGTTTGTTCCTTTCACCTGAAGAAGGCCGCTTGTGTTGTGGCCGAAACGTCGTGAGAATTTTATTGTTTTTTAATTATTTTATTCTCATTCTACGTGACTTTACGGAAAGAACCAAAGAAGACAGCTCAGTGCTGTTAGCGAGCAGCAGCACCTATGAAGGCCGGCACGGCACACGAGGGGGTGGGTGGCCAGCACCACGCCCGGCCGCCTTTGTCTCCCCAGTGGCGATGTTTACCACACGCCGCGCCGGGTTCTCATTTGAGGCTGAGTGGACCTAGGGGCGGCCCACGAGCGGTTCAGATAATCGTCACCGGTGGTGTTGGTGGCCGTGAGCGGGAGTCGAACTCTGGTGGCGTGTTGAAAGCGAGGTACGTAGCAGCTGAGTGGTTGCCTTACCTGATTAAAATACTAAAAAAAAATTAGTTTAGTTTTAGTGAACTCCTGGTCGTGTTGTGGGGAGAGGAGACTCGGCATTGTTTTTATTTCGGCGGCATAAATCCGAAGAGCTACGAAGCTCTTTCAGTTTGTCCTGAGGTTCAGTAAAGTTGGAGGTGGGCGGAGATGGCACGGGTTCGTCAGCTGGTGACAGCGATGACACAGCGGTGGGAGTGCAAGGTATGGGCATGCAAGGCGAGTCACTGGAAATAATAATATTGATAATAATTGCACGAGAATAAGTTCAATCAATTGCTGCGGATTGTTCAACAAATGCCATTTTGGGGCAAGGCAGCAAAAACAACAACAACAACAACAGTCCCAGACCACACCAAGACAACAACAACACTCCCAGACCACACAAAGACAACAACAACAGTCCCAGACCACACCAAGACAACAACAACAACAGTCCCAGACCACACCAAGACTACAACAACAGTCCCAGACCACACCAAGACAACAACAACACCAGTCCCAGACCACACCAAGACAACAACAACAACAGTCCCAGACCACACCAAGACAACAACAACAACAGTCCTAGACCACACCAAGACAACAACAACAGTCCCAGACCACACCAAGACAACAACAACAGTCCCAGACCACACCACAACAACAACAGTCCCAGACCACACCAAGACAACAACAACAGTCCCAGACCACACCACAACAACAACAGTCCCAGACCACACCAAGACAACAACAACAGTCCAGACCCCACCAAGACAACAACAACAACAGTCCCAGACCACACCAAGACAACAACAACAACAGTCCCAGACCACACCAAGACAACAACAACAACAGTCCTAGACCATACCAAGACAACAACAACAACAGTCCCAGACCACACCAAGACAACAACAACAACAACAGTCCCAGACCACACCAAGACAACAACAACAACAACAGTCCCAGACCACACCAAGACAACAACAACAGTCCAGACCACACCAAGACAACAACAACAACAGTCCCAGACCACACCAAGACAACAACAACAACAGTCCCAGACCACACCAAGACAACAACAACAACAACAGTCCTAGACCACACCAAGACAACAACAACAACAACAGTCCCAGACCACACCAAGACTACAACAACAGTCCCAGACCACACCAAGACAACAACAACACCAGTCCCAGACCACACCAAGACAACAACAACAACAGTCCCAGACCACACCAAGACAACAACAACAACAGTCCTAGACCACACCAAGACAACAACAACAGTCCCAGACCACACCAAGACAACAACAACAGTCCCAGACCACACCACAACAACAACAGTCCCAGACCACACCAAGACAACAACAACAGTCCCAGACCACACCACAACAACAACAGTCCCAGACCACACCAAGACAACAACAACAGTCCAGACCCCACCAAGACAACAACAACAACAGTCCCAGACCACACCAAGACAACAACAACAACAGTCCCAGACCACACCAAGACAACAACAACAACAGTCCTAGACCATACCAAGACAACAACAACAACAACAACAGTCCCAGACCACACCAAGACAACAACAACAACAGTCCCAGACCACACCAAGACAACAACAACAACAACAGTCCCAGACCACACCAAGACAACAACAACAGTCCAGACCACACCAAGACAACAACAACAACAGTCCCAGACCACACCAAGACAACAACAACAACAGTCCCAGACCACACCAAGACAACAACAACAACAGTCCTAGACCACACCAAGACAACAACAACAACAACAACAGTCCCAGACCACACCAAGACAACAACAACAACAGTCCTAGACCACACCAAGACAACAACAACAGTCCCAGACCACACCAAGACAACAACAACAGTCCCAGACCACACCACAACAACAACAACAGTCCCAGACCACACCAAGACAACAACAACAACAGTCCCAGACCACACCAAGACAACAACAACAGTCCCAGACCACACCAAGACAACAACAACAGTCCCAGACCACACCAAGACAACAACAACAGTCCCAGACCACACCAAGACAACAACAACAACAACAGTCCCAGACCACACCACAACAACAACTACAACAACAGTCCCAGACCACACGAAGACAACATCAACAACAGTCCCAGACCACACCAAGACAACAACAACAACAACAACATTAGCTCCTACGGGTCTTTGTGTGAGTCTACCGGTCTCTGTGTGAGTCTTCTCGTCTCTATGTGAGTATATGTGTTTTTGCGTGATTAATAGGGTCTCTGTGTGAGTATATGGGTCAATGTGTGAGTCTATGGGTCTCTCTGTGAGTCTATGGGTATCGGTGTAAGTCTCCAAGTCTCCGCGTGAGTCTATGGGTCTCAGTGTGAGTCTGGGTTTCCGTGTGAGTCTATGAGTCTCCGTGTGAGTCTATGACTCTTCCTGTAAGTCTATAGGTCTCTGTACAAGTCTATAGGTTTTCGTGTGAGTCTATGGGTCTCTGTGTGAGTCTATGGGTCTCCGTGTGAGTCTATGGGATTTCGTGTGAGTCTATAAGTCTGCGTGAGTTTATGGGTCTCCGTGTGAGTCTATATGTCTCCGTGTGAGTCTATGGGTTTCCGTGTGAGTCTATGAGTCTCCGTGTGAGTCTATGCCTCTTCCTGTGAGTCTATAGGTCTCTGTACAAGTCTATAGGTTTTCGTGTGAGTCTATGGGTCTCCGTGTGAGTCTATGGGTCTCCGTGTGAGTCTAGGGGTCCATGTGTGAGTCTATGTGTCTCCGTATGAATCTATAAATCTCTGAGTCTATGGTTCTTCCGTGAGTCTATAGGTCTCTGTACAAGTCTATAGGTATTCGTGTGAGTCTATGGGTCTCCGTGTGAGTCTATGGGATTTCGTGTGAGTCTATAAGTCTGTGTGAGTTTATGGTTCTCTGTGTGAGTCTATGGGTCTCCGTGTGAGTCTAGGGGTCCATGTGTGAGTCTATAGGTATCTGCGTGAGTCTGTGGCTCCTTCCATCCGACACACGCCATCACCGTCACAGCCACATACAAACCTCGCTTCGCCCGTACCAATCATAGCCAGAGGAGCGTCACATAGCACGCTCCGCCAGTAGGGAGCCATTCAATTTCAACCCGGAGATTCATCTTCAATGGTCAAGGATAATCGCTTCTCGAACACCGCAATCAGAGGGGATGTTAAACGGCGTAGTGAAGTGAGTCTAATAAGAACTCTTGACTCGTACACAGGGGGAACAAAGGCGCATTTACTCTCCCGCATTGGGAGGCCCCAACGTGCTGTCGGGCTGGGGGGGGTGGTGGGAGCGCTCTTCGCGAATTTAAGGTTGAGTCGATCTAGGGGAGGCCCAGGACCGGTTCTCTGAGTAATTATTCGCCGCGGGCAGGAATCGAACTCGGGAAATTGCGCCGGGTTCGCAGTGTAGTCGCGCTCATCGCACACACGCACACACTGACACAAATACAAAGATCCCCCATGTAGCCCTAACACACACTGTTGGGGCAAGTGCTGTTAGCGAGCACCTGTGAAGGCCGGGACGGCACACACACACACAGACAACCAACAACAAAGTGGCGGTGACGTCTCTCGTGCCAGGATAGGTGCACACACAAAGACAAAGATTCCCCGTGAAGCCTCAACGGGCTGTTGGGACAAGTGCTGTGAGCGACACGGGCCGTCTAGAGCCTGAACAAAACATTAAACAGAGTCCAGCAAACACCACAGTCTGAAACCTGAACAAATCATTAAACAGAGTCCACTAAACATCACAGTCTAGAGCCTGAACAAACCATTAAACATACCCCATCAAACACCACAGTCTAGAGCCTGAACAAAACATTAATCAGACACCAGCAAACACCACAGTCTAGAGCCTGAATAAAACATTAAACAGAGTCCAGCAACACCACAGTCTAGAACCTAAACAAAACATTAAACAGACTCCAGCAAACACCACAGTCTATAACCTGAACAAAACATTCAACAGACTCCAGCAAACACCACAGTCTACAGCCTGAACAAATCATTAAACAGACACCATCAAACACCACAGTCTAGAACTTGAACAAACATTAAACAGACTCCAGCAAACACCACAGTCTAGAACCTGAACAAATCATTAAACAGAGTCCAGCAAACACCACAGTCTAGAACCTGAACAAAACATTAAACAGACACCAGCAAACACCACAGTCTAGAACCTGAACAAATCATTAAACAGAGTCCAGCAAACACCACAGTCTAGAGCCTGAACAAATCATTAAACAGACACCAGCAAACACCACAGTCTATAGCCTGAACAAATCATTAAACAGAGTCCAGCAAACACGACAGTCTAGAACCTGAACAAATCACTAAACAGACACCAGCAAACACCACAGTCTACAGCCTGAACAAATCATTAAACACACTCCAGCAAACACCACAGTCTAGAACCTGAACAAATCATTAAACAGGGTCCATCAAACACCACAGTCCATAGCCTGAACAAAACATTAAACACACTCCAGCAAACACCACAGTCTAGAACCTGAACAAATCATTAAACAGGGTCCATCAAACACCACAGTCTAGAGCCTGAACAAAACATTAAACACATTCCAGCAACACCACAGTCTAGAACCTGAACAAATCATTAAACACACGCCAGCAAACACCACAGTCTAGAACCTGAACACATCATTAAACAGACTCCAGCAAACACCACAGTCTAGAAGCTGAACAAATTATTAAACAGACTCCAGCAAACACCACAGTCTAGGGCCTGAACAAATCATTAAACAGACACCAGCAAACACCACAGTCTCAAGCCTGAACAAATCATTAAACAGACACCAGCAAACACCACAGTCTATAGCCAGAACAAATCATTAAACAGTCTCCAGCAAACACCACAGTCTAGAACCTGAACAAATCATTAAACAGACTCCACCAAACACCACAGTCTAGAGCCTGAACAAATCATTAAACAGACTCCAGCAAACACCACAGTCTAGAGCCTGAATAAATCATTAAACAGACTCCAGCAAACACCACAGTCTAGAACCTGAACAAATCATTAAACAGACACCAGCAAACACCACAGTATATAGCCTGAACAAATCATTAAACAGACTCCAGCAAACACCACAGTCTAGAACCTGAACAAAACATTAAACAGACTCCACCAAACACCACAGTCTACAGCCTGAACAAATCATTAAACAGACTCCACCAAACACCACAGTCTAGAGCCAGAACAAATCATTAAACAGACTCCAGCAAACACTACAGTCTAGAACCTGAACAAATCATTAAACAGGCTCCACCAAACACCACAGTCTAGAGCCTGAACAAATCATTAAACAGACTCCAGCAAACACCACAGTCTAGAGCCTGAATAAATCATTAAACAGACTCCAGCAAACACCACAGTCTAGAACCTGAACAAATCATTAAACAGACACCAGCAAACACCACAGTATATAGCCTGAACAAATCATTAAACAGACTCCAGCAAACACCACAGTCTAGAACCTGAACAAAACATTAAACAGACTCCACCAAACACCACAGTCTAGAGCCTGAACAAATCATTAAACAGACACCAGCAAACACCACAGTCTATAGCCTGAACAAATCATTAAACAGAGTCCAGCAAACACGACAGTCTAGAACCTGAACAAATCACTAAACAGACACCAGCAAACACCACAGTCTACAGCCTGAACAAATCATTAAACACACTCCAGCAAACACCACAGTCTAGAACCTGAACAAATCATTAAACAGGGTCCATCAAACACCACAGTCCATAGCCTGAACAAAACATTAAACACACTCCAGCAAACACCACAGTCTAGAACCTGAACAAATCATTAAACAGGGTCCATCAAACACCACAGTCTAGAGCCTGAACAAAACATTAAACACATTCCAGCAACACCACAGTCTAGAACCTGAACAAATCATTAAACACACGCCAGCAAACACCACAGTCTAGAACCTGAACACATCATTAAACAGACTCCAGCAAACACCACAGTCTAGAAGCTGAACAAATTATTAAACAGACTCCAGCAAACACCACAGTCTAGGGCCTGAACAAATCATTAAACAGACACCAGCAAACACCACAGTCTCAAGCCTGAACAAATCATTAAACAGACACCAGCAAACACCACAGTCTATAGCCAGAACAAATCATTAAACAGTCTCCAGCAAACACCACAGTCTAGAACCTGAACAAATCATTAAACAGACTCCACCAAACACCACAGTCTAGAGCCTGAACAAATCATTAAACAGACTCCAGCAAACACCACAGTCTAGAGCCTGAATAAATCATTAAACAGACACCAGCAAACACCACAGTCTAGAACCTGAACAAATCATTAAACAGACACCAGTAAACACCACAGTATAAAGCCTGAACAAATCATTAAACAGACTCCAGCAAACACCGCAGTCTAGAACCTGAACAAAACATTAAACAGACTCCACCAAACACTACAGTCTAGAACCTGAACAAATCATTAAAAACAGGCTCCACCAAACACCACAGTCTAGAGCCTGAACAAATCATTAAACAGACTCCAGCAAACACCACAGTCTAGAGCCTGAATAAATCATTAAACAGACTCCAGCAAACACCACAGTCTAGAACCTGAACAAATCATTAAACAGACACCAGCAAACACCACAGTATATAGCCTGAACAAATCATTAAACAGACTCCAGCAAACACCACAGTCTAGAACCTGAACAAAACATTAACCAGACTCCACCAAACACCACAGTCTAGAACCTGAACAAAACATTAAACAGACTCCAGCAAACACCACAGTCTAGAGACTGAACAAATCATTAAACAGACTCCACCAAACACCACAGTCTAGAACCTGAACAAAACATTAAGCAGACTCCAGCTAACACCACAGTCTAGAACCTGAACAAATAATTAAACAGACTCCAGCAAACACCACAGTCTAGAACCTGAACAAAACATTAAACAGACTCCACCAAACACCACAGTCTATAGCCTGAACAAATCATTAAACAGACTCCAGCAAACACCACAGTCTAGAACCTGAACAAATCATTAAACAAACTCCAGCAAACACCACAGTCTAGAACCTGAACAAATCATTAAACAGACTCCACCAAACACCAAACTCTAGAGCCTGAACAAATCCTTAAACAGACTCCAGCAAACACCACAGTCTAGAACCTGAACAAATCAATAAACAGATTCCACCATACACCACAGTCTAGAGCCTGAACAAATCATTAAACAGACTCCACCAAACACCACAGTCTAGAACCTGAACAAATCATTAAACAGACACCAGCAAACACCACAGTCTAGAACCTGAACAATCATTAAACAGACTCCACCAAACACCACAGTCTAGAGCCTGAACAAATCATTAAACAGACACCAGCAAACACCACAGTCTATAGCTTGAACAAATCATTAAACAGAGTCCTACAAACACCACAGTCTATAACCTGAACAAAAATTAAACAGACTCCACCAAACACCATAGTCTAGAACTTGAACAAATCATTAAACAGACTCCAGCAAACACCACAGTCTAGAGCCTGAACAAATCATTAAACAGACTCCAGCAAACACCACAGTCTAGAGCCTGAATAAATCATTAAACAGACTCCAGCAAACACCACAGTCTAGAGCCTGAATAAATCATTAAACAGACACCAGCAAACACCACAGTCTAGAACCTGAACAAATCATTAAACAGACACCAGCAAACACCACAGTATAAAGCCTGAACAAATCATTAAACAGACTCCAGCAAACACCACAGTCTAGAACCTGAACAAAACATTAAACAGACTCCACCAAACATCACAGTCTACAGCCTGAACAAATCATTAAACAGACTCCACCAAACACCACAGTCTAGAGCCAGAACAAATCATTAAACAGACTCCAGCAAACACTACAGTCTAGAACCTGAACAAATCATTAAACAGGCTCCACCAAACACCACAGTCTAGAGCCTGAACAAATCATTAAACAGACTCCAGCAAACACCACAGTCTAGAGCCTGAATAAATCATTAAACAGACTCCAGCAAACACCACAGTCTAGAACCTGAACAAATCATTAAACAGACACCAGCAAACACCACAGTATATAGCCTGAACAAATCATTAAACAGACTCCAGCAAACACCACAGTCTAGAACCTGAACAAAACATTAAACAGACTCCACCAAACACCACAGTCTAGAGCCTGAACAAATCATTAACCAGACTCCACCAAACACCACAGTCTAGAACCTGAACAAAACATTAAACAGACACCAGCAAACACCACAGTCTAGAGCCTGAACAAATCATTAAACAGACTCCACCAAACACCACAGTCTAGAACCTGAACAAAACATTAAGCAGACTCCAGCTAACACCACAGTCTAGAACCTGAACAAATCATTAAACAGACTCCAGCAAACACCACAGTCTAGAACCTGAACAAAACATTAAACAGACTCCACCAAACACCACAGTCTATAGCCTGAACAAATCATTAAACAGACTCCAGCAAACACCACAGTCTAGAACCTGAACAAATCATTAAACAAACTCCAGCAAACACCACAGTCTAGAACCTGAACAAATCATTAAACAGACTCCACCAAACACCAAACTCTAGAACCTGAACAAATCATTAAACAGACACCAGCAAACACCACAGTCTAGAACCTGAACAAATCATTAAACAGACTCCACCAAACACCACAGTCTAGAGCCTGAACAAATCATTAAACAGACACCAGCAAACACCACAGTCTATAGCTTGAACAAATCATTAAACAGAGTCCTACAAACACCACAGTCTATAACCTGAACAAAAATTAAACAGACTCCACCAAACACCATAGTCTAGAACTTGAACAAATCATTAAACAGACTCCACCAAACACCACAGTCTAGAACCTGAACAAATCATTAAACAGACACCAGCAAACACCACAGTCTCAAGCCTGAACAAATCATTAAACAGACACCAGCAAACACCACAGTCTATAGCCAGAACAAATCATTAAACAGTCTCCAGCAAACACCACAGTCTAGAACCTGAACAAATCATTAAACAGACTCCACCAAACACCACAGTCTAGAGCCTGAACAAATCATTAAACAGACTCCAGCAAACACCACAGTCTAGAGCCTGAATAAATCATTAAACAGACACCAGCAAACACCACAGTCTAGAACCTGAACAAATCATTAAACAGACACCAGCAAACACCACAGTATGAAGCCTGAACAAATCATTAAACAGACTCCAGCAAACACCACAGTCTAGAACCTGAACAAAACATTAAACAGACTCCACCAAACACCACAGTCTACAGCCTGAACAAATCATTAAACAGACTCCACCAAACACCACAGTCTAGAGCCAGAACAAATCATTAAACAGACTCCAGCAAACACTACAGTCTAGAACCTGAACAAATCATTAAACAGGCTCCACCAAACACCACAGTCTAGAGCCTGAACAAATCATTAAACAGACTCCAGCAAACACCACAGTCTAGAGCCTGAATAAATCATTAAACAGACTCCAGCAAACACCACAGTCTAGAACCTGAACAAATCATTAAACAGACACCAGCAAACACCACAGTATATAGCCTGAACAAATCATTAAACAGACTCCAGCAAACACCACAGTCTAGAACCTGAACAACACATTAAACAGACTCCACCAAACACCACAGTCTAGAGCCTGAACAAATCATTAACCAGACTCCACCAAACACCACAGTCTAGAACCTGAACAAAACATTAAACAGACTCCAGCAAACACCACAGTCTAGAGCCTGAACAAATCATTAAACAGACTCCACCAAACACCACAGTCTAGAACCTGAACAAAACATTAAGCAGACTCCAGCTAACACCACAGTCTAGAACCTGAACAAATCATTAAACAGACTCCAGCAAACACCACAGTCTAGAACCTGAACAAAACATTAAACAGACTCCACCAAACACCACAGTCTATAGCCTGAACAAATCATTAAACAGACTCCAGCAAACACCACAGTCTAGAACCTGAACAAATCATTAAACAGACTCCACCAAACACCAAACTCTAGAGCCTGAACAAATCCTTAAACAGACTCCAGCAAACACCACAGTCTAGAACCTGAACAAATCAATAAACAGACTCCACCATACACCACAGTCTAGAGCCTGAACAAATCATTAAACAGACTCCACCAAACACCACAGTCTAGAACCTGAACAAATCATTAAACAGACACCAGCAAACACCACAGTCTAGAACCTGAACGAATCATTAAACAGACTCCACCAAACACCACAGTCTAGAGCCTGAACAAATCATTAAACAGACACCAGCAAACACCACAGTCTATAGCTTGAACAAATCATTAAACAGAGTCTTACAAACACCACAGTCTATAACCTGAACAAAAATTAAACAGACTCCACCAAACACCATAGTCTAGAACTTGAACAAATCATTAAACAGACTCCACCAAACACCACAGTCTAGAACCTGAACAAATCATTAAACAGACACCAGCAAACACCACAGTCTACAGCCTGAACAAATCATTAAACAGACTCCACCAAACACCACAGTCTAGAGCCAGAACAAATCATTAAACAGACTCCAGCAAACACTACAGTCTAGAACCTGAACAAATCATTAAACAGGCTCCACCAAACACCACAGTCTAGAGCCTGAACAAATCATTAAACAGACTCCAGCAAACACCACAGTCTAGAGCCTGAATAAATCATTAAACAGACTCCAGCAAACACCACAGTCTAGAACCTGAACAAATCATTAAACAGACACCAGCAAACACCACAGTATATAGCCTGAACAAATCATTAAACAGACTCCAGCAAACACCACAGTCTAGAACCTGAACAAAACATTAAACAGACTCCACCAAACACCACAGTCTAGAGCCTGAACAAATCATTAACCAGACTCCACCAAACACCACAGTCTAGAACCTGAACAAAACATTAAACAGACTCCAGCAAACACCACAGTCTAGAGCCTGAACAAATCATTAAACAGACTCCACCAAACACCACAGTCTAGAACCTGAACAAAACATTAAGCAGACTCCAGCTAACACCACAGTCTAGAACCTGAACAAATCATTAAACAGACTCCAGCAAACACCACAGTCTAGACTCTGAACAAATCATTAAACAGACTCCAGCAAACACCACAGTCTAGAACCTGAACAAAACATTAAACAGACTCCACCAAACACCACAGTCTAGAGCCTGAACAAATCATTAAACAGACTCCAGCAAACACCACAGTCTAGAACCTGAACAAATCATTAAACAAACTCCAGCAAACACCACAGTCTAGAACCTGAACAAATCATTAAACAGACTCCACCAAACACCAAACTCTAGAGCCTGAACAAATCCTTAAACAGACTCCAGCAAACACCACAGTCTAGAACCTGAACAAATCAATAAACAGATTCCACCATACACCACAGTCTAGAGCCTGAACAAATCATTCAACAGACTCCACCAAACACCACAGTCTAGAACCTGAACAAATCATTAAACAGACACCAGCAAACACCACAGTCTAGAACCTGAACAAATCATTAAACAGACTCCACCAAACACCACAGTCTAGAGCCTGAACAAATCATTAAACAGACACCAGCAAACACCACAGTCTATAGCTTGAACAAATCATTAAACAGAGTCCTACAAACACCACAGTCTATAACCTGAACAAAAATTAAACAGACTCCACCAAACACCATAGTCTAGAACTTGAACAAATCATTAAACAGACTCCACCAAACACCACAGTCTAGAACCTGAACAAATCATTAAACAGACTCCAGCAAACACCACAGTCTAGAACCTGAACAAATCATTCAACAGACTCCAGCAAACACCACAGTCTAGAGCCTGAACAAAAACATTAAACAGAGTCCAGCAAACACCACAGTCTAGAGCCTGAACAAAAACATTAAACAGACTCCACCAAACACCACAGTCTAGAACCTGAACAAATCATTAAACACACACCAGCAAACACCACAGTCTAGAACCTGAACAAATCACTAAACACACACCAGCAAACACCACAGTCTAGAGCCTGAACAAATCATTAAACAGACTCCAGCAAACACCACAGTCTAGAACCTGAACAAAACATTAAACAGACTCCACCAAACACCACAGTCTAGAGCCTGAACAAATCATTAAACAGACTCCAGCAAATACCACAGTCTAGAACCTGAACAAATCATTAAACAGACTCCAGCAAACACCACAGTCTAGACTCTGAACAAATCATTAAACAGACTCCAGCAAACACCACAGTCTAGAGCCTGAACAAAAACATTAAACAGACTCCAGCAAACACCACAGTCTAGAACCTGAACAAATCAATAAACAGATTCCACCATACACCACAGTCTAGAACCTGAACAAATCATTAAACAGACTCCAGCAAACACCACAGTCTAGAACCTGAACAAAACATTAAACAGACTCCAGCAAACGCCACAGTCCACAGCCTGAACAAATCATTAAACAGACTACACCAAACACCACAGTCTAGAACCTGAACAAAACATTAAGCAGACACCAGCAAACACCACAGTCTAGAACCTGAACAAATCATTAAACAGACTCCACCAAACACCACAGTCTAGAGCCTGAACAAATCATTAAACAGACTCCAGCAAACACCACAGTCTAGACTCTGAACAAATCATTAAACAGACTCCAGCAAACACCACAGTCTAGAACCTGAACAAAACATTAAACAGACTCCACCAAACACCACAGTCTAGAGCCTGAACAAATCATTAAACAGACTCCAGCAAACACCACAGTCTAGAACCTGAACAAATCATTAAACAGACTCCAGCAAACACCACAGTCTAGAACCTGAACAAATCATTAAACAGACTCCACCAAACACCACACTCTAGAGCCTGAACAAAACCTTAAACAGACTACAGCAAACACCACAGTCTAGAACCTGAACAAATCATTAAACAGACTCCACCATACACCACAGTCTAGAGCCTGAACAAATCATTAAACAGACTCCAGCAAACACCACAGTCTAGAGCCTGAACAAAACTTTAATCAGACACCAGCAAACACCACAGTCTAGAACCTGAATAAATCATTAAACAGACTCCAGCAAACACCACAGTCTAGAACCTGAACAAATCATTAAAAACAGACTCCACCAAACACCACAGTCTAGAACCTGAACAAATCATTAAACAGACACCAGCAAACACCACAGTCTAGAACCTGAACAAATAATTAAACAGACTCCACCAAACACCACAGTCTACAACCTGAACAAAACATTAAACAGACACCAGCAAACACCACAGTCTAGAGCCTGAACAAATCATTAAACAGAGTCCTACAAACACCACAGTCTATAACCTGAACAAATCATTAAACAGACTCCACCAAACACCACAGTCTATAGCCTGAACAAAACATTAAACAGAGTCCTACAAACACCACAGTCTATAACCTGAACAAAAAATAAACAGACTCCACTAAACACCATAGTCTAGAACTTGAACAAATCATTAAACAGACACCAGCAAACACCACAGTCTAGAGCCTGAACAAAACATTAAACACACACCAGCAAACACCACAGTCTAGAACCTGAACAGAACATTAAACAGACTCCAGCAAACACCACAGTCTAGAGCCTGAACAAATCATTAAACAGACACCAGCAAACACCACAGTCTAGAACCTGAACAAATCATTAAACAGACTCCACCAAACACCACAGTCTAGAGCCTGAACAAATCATTAAACAGACACGAGCAAACACCACAGTCTAGAGCCTGAACAAATCATTAAACAGACACCAGCAAACACCACAGTCTAGAACCTGAACAAATCATTAAACAGACTCCAGCAAACACCACAGTCTAGAACCTGAACAAATCATTAAACAGACTCCAGCAAACACCACAGTCTAGAGCTTGAACAAATCATTAAACAGAGTCTTACAAACACCACAGTCTATAACCTGAACAAAAATTAAACAGACTCCACTAAACACCATAGTCTAGAACTTGAACAAATCATTAAACAGACTCCACCAAACACCACAGTCTAGAACTTGAACAAATCATTAAACAGACTCCACCAAACACCACAGTCTAGAACCTGAACAAATCATTAAACAGACTCCAGCAAACAGCACAGTCTAGAACCTGAACAAATCATTAAACAGACTCCAGCAAACACCACAGTCTAGAGCCTGAACAAAAACATTAAACAGAGTCCAGCAAACACCACAGTCTAGAGCCTGAACAAAACATTAAACAGACTCCACCAAACACCACAGTCTAGAACCTGAACAAATCATTAAACACACACCAGAAAACACCACAGTCTAGAGCCTGAACAAATCATTAAACAGACTCCAGCAAACACCACAGTCTAGAACCTGAACAAAACATTAAAAAGACTCCACCAAACACCACAGTCTAGAGCCTGAACAAATCATTAAACATACTCCAGCAAACACCACAGTCTAGAACCTGAACAAATCATTAAACAGACTCCAGCAAACACCACAGTCTAGAACCTGAACAAATCATTAATCAGACTCCAGAAAACACCACAGTCTAGACTCTGAACAAATCATTAAACAGAGTCCAGCAAACACCACAGTCTAGAGCCTGAACAAATCATTAAACATACTCCAGCAAACACCACAGTCTAGAACCTGAACAAATCATTAAACAGACTCCAGCAAACACCACAGTCTAGAACCTGAACAAATCATTAATCAGACTCCAGAAAACACCACAGTCTAGACTCTGAACAAATCATTAAACATACTCCACCAAACACCATAGTCTAGAACTTGAACAAATCATTAAACAGACTCCACCAAACACCACAGTCTAGAACCTGAACAAATCATTAAACAGACACCAGCAAACACCACAGTCTACAGCCTGAACAAATCATTAAACAGACTCCACCAAACACCACAGTCTAGAGCCAGAACAAATCATTAAACAGACTCCAGCAAACACTACAGTCTAGAACCTGAACAAATCATTAAACAGGCTCCACCAAACACCACAGTCTAGAGCCTGAACAAATCATTAAACAGACTCCAGCAAACACCACAGTCTAGAGCCTGAATAAATCATTAAACAGACTCCAGCAAACACCACAGTATAGAACCTGAACAAATCATTAAACAGACACCAGCAAACACCACAGTATATAGCCTGAACAAATCATTAAACAGACTCCAGCAAACACCACAGTCTAGAACCTGAACAAAACATTAAACAGACTCCACCAAACACCACAGTCTAGAGCCTGAACAAATCATTAACCAGACTCCACCAAACACCACAGTCTAGAACCTGAACAAAACATTAAACAGACTCCAGCAAACACCACAGTCTAGAGCCTGAACAAATCATTAAACAGACTCCACCAAACACCACAGTCTAGAACCTGAACAAAACATTAAGCAGACTCCAGCTAACACCACAGTCTAGAACCTGAACAAATCATTAAACAGACTCCAGCAAACACCACAGTCTAGACTCTGAACAAATCATTAAACAGACTCCAGCAAACACCACAGTCTAGAACCTGAACAAAACATTAAACAGACTCCACCAAACACCACAGTCTAGAACCTGAACAAATCATTAAACAGACTCCAGCAAACACCACAGTCTAGAACCTGAACAAATCATTAAACAAACTCCAGCAAACACCACAGTCTAGAACCTGAACAAATCATTAAACAGACTCCACCAAACACCAAACTCTAGAGCCTGAACAAATCCTTAAACAGACTCCAGCAAACACCACAGTCTAGAACCTGAACAAATCAATAAACAGATTCCACCATACACCACAGTCTAGAGCCTGAACAAATCATTCAACAGACTCCACCAAACACCACAGTCTAGAACCTGAACAAATCATTAAACAGACACCAGCAAACACCACAGTCTAGAACCTGAACAAATCATTAAACAGACACCAGCAAACACCACAGTCTAGAGCCTGAACAAATCATTAAACAGACACCAGCAAACACCACAGTCTATAGCTTGAACAAATCATTAAACAGAGTCCTACAAACACCACAGTCTATAACCTGAACAAAAATTAAACAGACTCCACCAAACACCACAGTCTAGAGCCTGAACAAATCATTAAACAGACTCCAGCAAACACCACAGTCTAGAACCTGAACAAATCATTAAACAGACTCCAGCAAACACCACAGTCTAGAACCTGAACAAATCATTAAACAGACTCCACCAAACACCACACTCTAGAGCCTGAACAAAACCTTAAACAGACTACAGCAAACACCACAGTCTAGAACCTGAACAAATCATTAAACAGACTCCACCATACACCACAGTCTAGAGCCTGAACAAATCATTAAACAGACTCCAGCAAACACCACAGTCTAGAGCCTGAACAAAACTTTAATCAGACACCAGCAAACACCACAGTCTAGAACCTGAATAAATCATTAAACAGACTCCAGCAAACACCACAGTCTAGAACCTGAACAAATCATTAAAAACAGACTCCACCAAACACCACAGTCTAGAACCTGAACAAATCATTAAACAGACACCAGCAAACACCACAGTCTAGAACCTGAACAAATCATTAAACAGACTCCACCAAACACCACAGTCTACAACCTGAACAAAACATTAAACAGACACCAGCAAACACCACAGTCTAGAGCCTGAACAAATCATTAAACAGAGTCCTACAAACACCACAGTCTATAACCTGAACAAATCATTAAACAGACTCCACCAAACACCACAGTCTATAGCCTGAACAAAACATTAAACAGAGTCCTACAAACACCACAGTCTATAACCTGAACAAAAAATAAACAGACTCCACTAAACACCATAGTCTAGAACTTGAACAAATCATTAAACAGACACCAGCAAACACCACAGTCTAGAGCCTGAACAAAACATTAAACACACACCAGCAAACACCACAGTCTAGAACCTGAACAAAACGTTAAACAGACTCCAGCAAACACCACAGTCTAGAGCCTGAACAAATCATTAAACAGACTCCACCAAACACCACAGTCTAGAACCTGAACAAATCATTAAACAGACTCCACCAAACACCACAGTCTAGAGCCTGAACAAATCATTAAACAGACTCCAGCAAACACCACAGTCTAGAGCCTGAACAAATCATTAAACAGACACCAGCAAACACCACAGTCTAGAACCTGAACAAATCATTAAACAGACACCAGCAAACACCACAGTCTAGAGCTTGAACAAATCATTAAACAGAGTCTTACAAACACCACAGTCTATAACCTGAACAAAAATTAAACAGACTCCACTAAACACCATAGTCTAGAACTTGAACAAATCATTAAACAGACTCCACCAAACACCACAGTCTAGAACTTGAACAAATCATTAAACAGACTCCACCAAACACCACAGTCTAGAACCTGAACAAATCATTAAACAGACTCCAGCAAACAGCACAGTCTAGAACCTGAACAAATCATTAAACAGACTCCAGCAAACACCACAGTCTACAGCCTGAACAAAAACATTAAACAGAGTCCAGCAAACACCACAGTCTAGAGCCTGAACAAAACATTAAACAGACTCCACCAAACACCACAGTCTAGAACCTGAACAAATCATTAAACACACACCAGCAAACACCACAGTCTAGAGCCTGAACAAATCATTAAACAGACTCCAGCAAACACCACAGTCTAGAACCTGAACAAAACATTAAAAAGACTCCACCAAACACCACAGTCTAGAGCCTGAACAAATCATTAAACATACTCCAGCAAACACCACAGTCTAGAACCTGAACAAATCATTAAACAGACTCCAGCAAACACCACAGTCTAGAACCTGAACAAATCATTAATCAGACTCCAGAAAACACCACAGTCTAGACTCTGAACAAATCATTAAACAGAGTCCAGCAAACACCACAGTCTAGAGCCTGAACAAATCATTAAACATACTCCAGCAAACACCACAGTCTAGAACCTGAACAAATCATTAAACACACTCCAGCAAACACCACAGTCTAGAACCTGAACAAATCATTAATCAGACTCCAGAAAACACCACAGTCTAGACTCTGAACAAATCATTAAACAGAGTCCAGCAAACACCACAGTCTAGAACCTGAACAAATCATTAAACAGACTCCAGCAAACACCACAGTCTAGAACCTGAACAAAACATTAAACAGACTCCAGCAAACACCACAGTCTATAACCTGAACAAATCATTAAACAGACTCCAGCAAACACCACAGTCTAGAACCTGAACAAATCATTAAACAGACTCCAGCAAACACCACAGTCTAGAACCTGAACAAATCATTAAACAGACTCCAGCAAACACCACAGTCTAGAACCTGAACAAATCATTAAACAGACTCCAGCAAACACCACAGTCTAGAGCCTGAACAAAACATTAATCAGACACCAGCAAACACCACAGTCTAGAACCTGAACAAAACATTAAACAGACACCAGCAAACACCACAGTCTAGAGCCTGAACAAAACATTAAACAGACACCAGCAAACACCACAGTCTAGAGCCTGAACAAATCATTAAACAGACTCCAGCAAACACCACAGTCTAGAGCCTGAACAAATCATTAAACAGACTCCACCAAACACCACAGTCTAGAGCCTGAACAAAACATTAAACAGACTCCACCAAACACCACAGTCTAGAACCTGAACAAATCATTAATCAGACTCCAGAAAACACCACAGTCTAGACTCTGAACAAATCATTAAACAGAGTCCAGCAAACACCACAGTCTAGAACCTGAACAAATCATTAAACAGACTCCAGCAAACACCACAGTCTAGAACCTGAACAAAACATTAAACAGACTCCAGCAAACACCACAGTCCATAGCCTGAACAAATCATTAAACAGACTCCAGCAAACACCACAGTCTAGAACCTGAACAAATCATTAAACAGACTCCAGCAAACACCACAGTCTAGAACCTGAACAAATCATTAAACAGACACCAGCAAACACCACAGTCTAGAACCTGAACAAAACATTAAACACACTCCAGCAAACACCACAGTCTAGAACCTGAACAAATCATTAAACAGACACAGGCAAACACCACAATTTAGAACCTGAACAAATCATTAAACAGACACCAGCAAACACCACAGTCTAGAACCTGAACAAATCATTAAACAGACACCAGCAAACACCACAATCTAGAACCTGAACAAATCATTAAACAGAGTCCAGCAAACACCACAGTCTAGAACCTGAACAAATCAATAAACAGACACCAGAAAACACCACAATCTAGAGCCTGAACAAAACATTAATCAGACACCAGCAAACACCACAGTCTAGAACCTGAACAAATCATTAAACAGACACCAGCAAACACCACAGTCTAGAACCTGAACAAATCATTAAACAGACACCAGCAAACACCACAGTCTAGAACCTGAACAAATCATTAAACAGACACCAGCAAACACCACAATCTAGAACCTGAACAAATCATTAAACAGAGTCCAGCAAACACCACAGTCTAGAACCTGAACAAATCAATAAACAGACACCAGAAAACACCACAGTCTAGAGCCTGAACAAAACATTAAACAGAGTCCAGCAAACACCACAGTCTAAAGCCTGAACAAATCATTAAACACACACCAGAAAACACCACAATCTAGAACCTGAACAAATCATTAAACACACACCAGCAAACACCACAGTCTAGAACCTGAACACATCATTAAACAGACTCCAGCAAACACCACAGTCTAGAGCCTGAACAAATCATTAAACAGACTCCAGCAAACACCACAGTCTAGAGCCTGAACAAATCATTAAACAGCGTCCATCAAACACCACAGTCTAGAGCCTGAACAAATCATTAAACAGACACCAGCAAACACCACAGTCTAGAGCCTGAACACATCATTAAACAGACACCAGCAAACACCACAGTCTAGAGCCTGAACAAAACATTCAACAGACTCCAGCAAACACCACAGTCTAGAGCCTGAACAAAACATTAAACAGACACCAGCAAACACCACAGTCTAGAGCCTGAACAAAACATTAAACAGACTCCAGCAAACACCACAGTCTAGAGCCTGAACAAAACATTAAACACACTCCAGCAAACACCACAGTCTAGAGCCTGAACAAAACATTCAACAGACTCCAGCAAACACCACAGTCTAGAACCTGAACAAATCATTAAACAGACTCTAGCAAACACCACAATCTAGAACCTGAACAAATCATTAAACACACACCAGCAAACACCACAGTCTATAACCTGAACACATCATTAAACAGACTCCAGCAAACACCACAGTCTAGAGCCTGAACAAATCATTAAACAGACTCCAGCAAACACCACAGTCTAGAGCCTGAACAAATCATTAAACAGACTCCACCAAACACCACAGTCTATAGCCTGAACAAATCATTAAACAGACACCAGCAAACACCACAGTCTAGAGCCTGAACAAAAACATTAAACAGACTCCTGCAAACACCACAGTCTAGAGCCTGAACAAATCATTAAACAGACTCCACCAAATACCATAGTCTAGAACTTGAACAAAACATTACAGAGACTCCAGCAATCACCACAGTCTAGAACCTGAACAAATCATTAAACAGACACCAGCAAACACCACAGTCTAGAACCTGAACAAAACATTAAACAGAGTCCAGCAAACACCACAGTCTAGAACCTGAACAAATCATTACAGAGACACCAGCAAACACCACAGTCTAGAGCCTGAACAAATCATTAAACAGAGTCCAGCAAACACCACAGTCTAGAACCTGAACAAATCATTAAACAGACACAGGCAAACACCACAATTTAGAACCTGAACAAATCATTAAACAGACACCAGCAAACACCACAGTCTAGAACCTGAACAAATCATTAAACAGACACCAGCAAACACCACAGTCTAGAACCTGAACAAATCATTAAACAGAGTCCAGCAAACACCACAGTCTAGAACCTGAACAAATCAATAAACAGACACCAGAAAACACCACAGTCTAGAGCCTGAACAAAACATTAAACAGAGTCCAGCAAACACCACAGTCTAGAGCCTGAACAAATCATTAAACACACACCAGAAAACACCACAATCTAGAACCTGAACAAATCATTAAACACACACCAGCAAAACACCACAGTCTAGAACCTGAACAAATCATTAAACAGACACCAGCAAACACCACAATCTAGAGCCTGAACAAAACATTAATCAGACACCAGCAAACACCACAGTCTAGAACCTGAACAAAAACATTAAACAGACTCCTGCAAACACCACAGTCTAGAGCCTGAACAAATCATTAAACAGACACCAGCAAACACCACAGTCTAGAGCCTGAACACATCATTAAACAGACACCAGCAAACACCACAGTCTAGAGCCTGAACAAAACATTCAACAGACTCCAGCAAACACCACAGTCTAGAGCCTGAACAAAACATTAAACAGACACCAGCAAACACCACAGTCTAGAGCCTGAACAAAACATTAAACACACTCCAGCAAACACCACAGTCTAGAACCTGAACAAATCATTAAACAGACTCCAGCAAACACCACAGTCTAGAGCCTGAACAAAACATTAAACACACTCCAGCAAACACCACAGTCTAGAGCCTGAACAAAACATTCAACAGACTCCAGCAAACACCACAGTCTAGAACCTGAACAAAACATTAAACAGACTCCAGCAAACACCACAGTCTAGAGCCTGAACAAATCATTAATCAGACACCACCAAACACCACAGTCTAGAGCCTGAACAAATAATTAAACAGACACCACCAAACACCACAGTCTAGAACCTGAACAAAACATTAAACACACTCCAGCAAACACCACAGTCTAGAACCTGAACAAATCATTAAACAGGCTCCAGCAAACACCACAGTCTAGAGCCTGAACAAAACATTAAACACACTCCAGCAAACACCACAGTCTAGAACCTGAACAAATCATTAAACAGACTCCAGCAAACACCACAGTCTAGAACCTGAACAAAACATGAATCAGACACCAGCAAACACCACAGTCTAGAACCCGAACAAATCATTAAACAGACACCAGCAAACACCACAGTCTAGAACCTGAACAAAACATGAATCAGACACCAGCAAACACCACAGTCTAGAACCTGAACAAATCATTAAACAGACTCCAGCAAACACCACAGTCTAGTACCTGAACAAAAACATTAAACAGACTCCTGCAAACACCACAGTCTAGAGCCTGAACAAATCATTAAACAGACTCCACCAAATACCATAGTCTAGAACTTGAACAAAACATTACAGAGACTCCAGCAATCACCACAGTCTAGAACCTGAACAAATCATTAAACAGACACCAGCAAACACCACAGTCTAGAACCTGAACAAAACATTAAACACACTCCAGCAAACACCACAGTCTAGAACCTGAACAAATCATTAAACAGACACAGACAAACACCACAATTTAGAACCTGAACAAATCATTAAACAGACACCAGCAAACACCACAGTCTAGAACCTGAACAAATCATTAAACAGACACCAGCAAACACCACAATCTAGAACCTGAACAAAACATTAAACAGAGTCCAGCAAACACCACAGTCTACAGCCTGAACAAATCATTAAACACGCACCAGAAAACACCACAATCTAGAACCTGAACAAATCATTAAACAGACACCAGCAAACACCACAGTCTAGAACCTGAACACATCATTAAACAGACTCCAGCAAACACCACAGTCTAGAGCCTGAACAAATCATTAAACAGACTCCAGCAAACACCACAGTCTAGAGCCTGAACAAAAACATTAAACAGAGTCCTGCAAACACCACAGTCTAGAGCCTGAACAAATCATTAAACAGACTCCAGCAAACACCACAGTCTAGTACCTGAACAAAAACATTAAACAGACTCCTGCAAACACCACAGTCTAGAGCCTGAACAAATCATTAAACAGACTCCACCAAATACCATAGTCTAGAACTTGAACAAAACATTACAGAGACTCCAGCAATCACCACAGTCTAGAACCTGAACAAATCATTAAACAGACACCAGCAAACACCACAGTCTAGAACCTGAACAAAACATTAAACACACTCCAGCAAACACCACAGTCTAGAACCTGAACAAATCATTACAGAGACACCAGCAAACACCACAGTCTAGAGCCTGAACAAAAACATTAAACAGAGTCCAGCAAACACCACAGTCTAGAACCTGAACAAATCATTAAACAGACACAGGCAAACACCACAATTTAGAACCTGAACAAATCATTAAACAGACACCAGCAAACACCACAGTCTAGAACCTGAACAAATCATTAAACAGACACCAGCAAACACCACAATCTAGAACCTGAACAAATCATTAAACAGAGTCCAGCAAACACCACAGTCTAGAACCTGAACAAATCAATAAACAGACACCAGAAAACACCACAGTCTAGAGCCTGAACAAAACATTAAACAGGGTCCATCAAACACCACAGTCTACAGCCTGAACAAATCATTAAACACACACCAGAAAACACCACAATCTAGAACCTGAACAAATCATTAAACACACACCAGCAAACACCACAGTCTATAACCTGAACACATCATTAAACAGACTCCAGCAAACACCACAGTCTAGAGCCTGAACAAATCATTAAACAGACTCCAGCAAACACCACAGTCTAGAGCCTGAACAAATCATTAAACAGACTCCACCAAACACCACAGTCTATAGCCTGAACAAATCATTAAACAGACACCAGCAAACACCACAGTCTAGAGCCTGAACAAAAACATTAAACAGACACCAGCAAACACCACAGTCTATAGCCTGAACAAATCATTAAACAGACTCCTGCAAACACCACAGTCTAGAGCCTGAACAAATCATTAAACAGACTCCACCAAATACCATAGTCTAGAACTTGAACAAAACATTACAGAGACTCCAGCAATCACCACAGTCTAGAACCTGAACAAATCATTAAACAGACACCAGCAAACACCACAGTCTAGAACCTGAACAAAACATTAAACACACTCCAGCAAACACCACAGTCTAGAACCTGAACAAATCATTACAGAGACACCAGCAAACACCACAGTCTAGAGCCTGAACAAAAACATTAAACAGAGTCCAGCAAACACCACAGTCTAGAACCTGAACAAATCATTAAACAGACACAGGCAAACACCACAATTTAGAACCTGAACAAATCATTAAACAGACACCAGCAAACACCACAGTCTAGAACCTGAACAAATCATTAAACAGACACCAGCAAACACCACAATCTAGAACCTGAACAAATCATTAAACAGAGTCCAGCAAACACCACAGTCTAGAACCTGAACAAATCAATAAACAGACACCAGAAAACACCACAGTCTAGAGCCTGAACAAAACATTAAACAGAGTCCAGCAAACACCACAGTCTACAGCCTGAACAAATCATTAAACACACACCAGAAAACACCACAATCTAGAACCTGAACAAATCATTAAACACACACCAGCAAAACACCACAGTCTAGAACCTGAACAAATCATTAAACAGACACCAGCAAACACCACAATCTAGAGCCTGAACAAAACATTAATCAGACACCAGCAAACACCACAGTCTAGAACCTGAACAAAAACATTAAACAGACTCCTGCAAACACCACAGTCTAGAGCCTGAACAAATCATTAAACAGACTCCACCAAATACCATAGTCTAGAACTTGAACAAAACATTACAGAGACTCCAGCAATCACCACAGTCTAGAACCTGAACAAATCATTAAACAGACTCCTGCAAACCCACAATGCAGAATTCACGTTCACACATTCCGATGGAGCAGCAGCATCAGCATCAGACAACAGAGCCCTGAACACCTCCCACAGAACCCCCACCCCCCTCAACCCCACCCCTGAACCCCCCCCCCCCTGAACCCCCACCCCAGGACCCCCCCTCCCCCCCCACTCAGAGTCTGATGGGGGGGGGGGCAATGCGGCGAGGCATTCCATGGGAGACGAACGAGGAGCAGGGGCAGGCGGGGGTGGTGATGACGGCGACGCGTGATTGGTATTCATCCCGCAACGTCGTCGCCTCGCGCACTGGGGGGGCGGTGGTGGTGGGGGTGGGGGGCAGGGGGGGAGCAGGGGGGGCAGAGGGGGGGGGGGCTAACGCCGCCTTGCAGCTGTTCGGCGACTGCGGCTCTTCCTCCGAGGCCCGCTCTCTCTTAACGCTCTCATCATCATCACCGCCACCACCACCACCACCGTCACCACCACCACCACAACCCCACCACCACCACCACAGCCGCCGCCATCTGGCTTTGAGTTTTTCTCCACGTGTCGTCGACCTCTGGGTGCCATTGGAGTGCCGGTCTCGGTCACCTGGCCTCCTCCACCCTGCTCACCACCACGTGACCCACCCATCACCACCACCACCTCCACCCTGCTCACCACCACGTGACCCACCCATCACCACCACCTCCTCCTCCCTGAACACCACCACGTGACCCACCCATCACCACCTCCACCCTGCTCACCACCACGTGACCCACCCATCACCACCTCCTGCACCCTGCACACCACCACGTGTCCCACCCATCACCACCACCTCCTCCACCCTGCACACCACGTGACCCACCCATCACCACCACCTCCTCCACCCTGCTCACCACCACGTGTCCCACCCATCACCACCACCTCCTCCACCCTGCACACCACCACGTGACCCACCCATCACCACCTCCACCCTGTACACCACCACGTGTCCCACACATCACCACCTCCACCCTGCACACCACCACGTGTCCCACCCATCACCACCTCCACCCTGCACACCACCACGTGTCCCACCCATCACCACCTCCTCCACCCTGCACACCACGTGACCCACCCATCACTAGCCCGTCCTCCTCCTGTGTGAGTCTATGGCTCTCTGTGTGAGTCGATGGGTCTCTGTGTGAGTCTACGGGTCTCTGTGTGAGTCTATAGGTCTCTTTGTGAGTCTATGGGTCTCTGTGATTCTATTGGTTTCTATGTGAGTATATGGGTTTATGGGTGAGTCTATGGGTTTCTATGTGAGTCTATGGCTCTCTGTGTGAGTCTATGGGTCTCTGTGTGAGTCTACAGGTCTCTTTGTGAGTCTATGGCTCTCTGTGTGAGTCTACGGGTCTCAGTGTGAGTCTATGGGTTTTTGTGTGAGTCTATAGGTCTCTGTGTGAGTCTATGGCTCTCTTTGTGAGTCTACGGGTCTCTGTGTGAGTCTATGGGTCTCTGTGTGAGTCTATGGCTCTCTGTGTGAGTCTATGGGTCTCTGTGTGAGTCTATAGGACTCTGTGTGAGTCTATGGCTCTCTGTGTGAGTCTATGGGTCTCTGTGTGAGTCTGTAGGTCTCTGTGTGAGTCTATGGCTCTCTGTGTGAGTCTATGGCTCTCTGTTTGAGTCTACGGGTCTCTGTGTGAGTCTATAGGTCTCTGTGTGAGTCTATGGCTCTCTGTGTGAGTCTATGGGTCTCTGTGTGAGTCTGTAGGTCTCTGTGTGAGTCTATGGCTCTCTGTGTGAGTCTATAGGTCTCTGTGTGAGTCTATGGCTCTCTGTGTGAGTCTATGGGTCTCTGTGTGAGTCTATAGGTCTCTGTGTGAGTCTACGGGTCTTAGTGTGAGTCTATGGCTCTCTGTGTGAGTCTACGGGTCTCTGTGTGAGCCCACGGCTCTCTGTGTGACGCACCTGATGACGACCGTTTGTGTTATGGTCGAAACGTCGTGAGAATTTTTTAATTGTTTTATATATATTTTATTATTTAATTGTTTCCCTTCAACGTGACTTTACCGAAAGAGCTAAGAGTATGAGTCTACAAGGTCTCTGTTAGAGTTCATGGGTCTCTATGGGCAGCAGTAGCAGCAGCGATAGCTACCGCTGCTCATAACGCAAGCTGCAGCTCCTGCTGCTGCTGCTGCTGGACGTGCGTTGAACTTTTTTCGCACCGTACGTAGCCAACCACGCTACTCCGAGGGGTGCTGGAGGGTGAACAAACGACACGCACAGAGAAGATCTCAAGAAACGAGTTCGCCAATCCTCGACGACGATTTAAGAGGGCAGCACACCGCCCAGCTGATTCCCCAATGTGGGAAGGGAAGAACGTTCCAGACGGCCGCAGAAGCGCTCCTGAAAGCGCCGAGCGACATCGACGATGACGCGGTGACCAACGCCTTTGTTCGATGGCTGAGCCAAAAGCGTGGTGTAGTGTATAGTGTAGTGTATAGTGTAGTGTATAGTGTAGTGTATTGTGTATAGTGTAGTGTATAGTGTAGTGTATAGTGTAGTGTATAGTGTAGTGTATAGTGTAGTGTATAGTGTAGTGTATAGTGTAGTGTATAGTGTAGTGTATTGTGTATAGTGTAGTGTATAGTGTAGTGTATAGTGTAGTGTATAGTGTAGTGTATAGTGTAGTGTATAGTGTAGTGTATAGTGTAGTGTATAGTACAGTGTATAGTGCAGTGTATAGTGTAGTGTATAGTGTAGTGAATAGTGTAGTGTATAGTGGAGTGTATAGTAGTGTATAGTGTAGTATATAGTGTAGTGTATAGTGTAGTGTATAGTGTATAGTACAGTGTATAGTGTATAATGCAGTGTATAGTGTAGTGTATAGTGTATAGTACAGTGTATAGTGTATAGTGCAGTGTATAGTGTAGTGTATCGTGTTGTGTATAGTAGTGTATAGTGTAGTGTATAGTGTAGTGTATAGTGTAGTGTATAGTGCAGTGTTTAGTAGTGTAGTGTATAGTGTAGTGTACAGTGTAGTGTATGGTGTAGTGTATAGTGTAGTGTATAGTGTAGTGTTTAGTGTAGTGTATAGTGTAGTGTTTATTAGTGTAGTGTATAGTGTAGTGTATAGTGTAGTGTATAGTGTAGTGTCTAGTGTATAGTATAGTGTAATGTATAGTGTAGTGTATAGGGTAGTGTATAGTGCAGTGTTTAGTAGTGTAGTGTATAGTGAAGTGTATAGTGAAGTGTATAGTGCAGTGTTTATTAGTGTAGTGTATAGTGTAGTGTATAGTGTAGTGTATAATAGTGTATAGTGCAGTGTATTGTGTAGTGTATAGTGTAGTGTATAATAGTGTATAGTGTAGTGTATAGTGTAGTGTATAGTGTAGTGCTGTGTTTAGTAGTGTAGTGTATAGTGTAGTGTATAGTGCAGTGTTTGTTGGTGTAGTGTATAGTGTAGTGTATAGTGTAGTGTCTTCTTTGGTTCTTTCGGTAAAGTCACGTAGAATGAGAATAAAATAATAAATTGATAAAATAAAATAACACAATAATATTCTCACAATTTATTATTTAATTCTCATTCTACGTGACTTTACCGAAAGAACCAAAGAAGATGAATCATTGCAGTCACGAAAGCTTAAAATCGAAAAATATTGTGTAGTGCTTAGTGTAGTGTATAGTAGTGTAGTGTATACTCCCCTCCCTCCCTCCCTCCCTCCCCTCCCCTCCCCTCCCTCCCTCCCTCCCTCCCTCCCTCCCCCCCTCCCTCCCTCCCTCCCTCCCTCCCCCCCTCCCTCCCTCCCTCCCCTCCCCTCCCCTCCCCTCCCCTCCCTCCCTCCCTCCCTCCCCCCTCCCTCCCCTCCCTCCCTCCCTCCCCTCCCCTCCCTCCCTCCCTCCCTCCCCCCTCCCTCCCTCCCTCCCCTCCCTCCCTCCCTCCCTCCCTCCCCCCTCCCTCCCTCCCCTCCCTCCCTCCCTCCCTCCCCCCCTCCCTCCCTCCCCTCCCCTCCCTCCCCCCTCCCTCCCCTCCCTCCCCTCCCTCCCTCTCTCCCCTCCCTCCCCTCCTCCCTCCCTCCCCTCCATCCCTCCCTCCCCTCCCTCCCTCCCTCCCTCCCTCCCTCCCTCCCTCCCTCCCTCCCCTCCCTCCCTCCCCCCCTCCCTCCCTCCCTCCCCCCCTCCCTCCCTCCCCTCCCTCCCTCCCTCCCCTACCTCCCTCCCTCCCCTCCCTCCCTCCCTCCCTCCCTCCCTCCCTCCCTCCCTCCCTCCCCTCCCTCCCTCCCTCCCTCCCCTCCCTCCCTCCCTCCCTCCCTCCCTCCCCTCCCTCCCTCCCTCCCTCCCTCCCTCCCTCCCCTACCTCCCTCCCTCCCTCCCCTCCCTCCCTCCCTCCCTCCCTCTCTCCCTCCCTCCCTCCCTCCCTCCCCTCCCTCCCTCCCTCTCTCCCCTCCCTCCTTCCCTCCCCTCCCTCCCTCCCTCCCTCCCTCCCCTCCCTCCCTCCCTCCCTCCCTCCCTCCCCTCCCTCCCTCCCTCCCTCCCTCCCTCCCTCCCCTCCATCCCTCCCTCCCTCCCCTCCCTCCCTCCCTCCCTCCCTCCCTCCCTCCCTCCCTCCCTCCCCTCCCTCCCTCCCTCCCTCCCTCCCTCCCTCCCCTCCCTCCCTCCCGCCCTCCCTCCCTCCCTCCCCTCCCTCCCTCCCTCCCTCCCCTCCCCTCCCTCCCTCCCTCCCTCCCCTCCCTCCCTCCCTCCCTCCCTCCCCTCCCTCCCTCCCTCCCTCCCTCCCCTACCTCCCTCCCTCCCCTCCCTCCCTCCCTCCCTCCCTCTCTCCCTCCCTCCCTCCCTCCCTCCCTCCCTCCCTCCCTCCCTCCCTCCCTCCCTCCCTCCCTCCCTCCCTCCCTCCCTCCCTCTCTCCCCTCCCTCCTTCCCTCCCCTCCCTCCCTCCCTCCCTCCCTCCCTCCCTCCCTCCCTCCCCTCCCTCCCTCCCTCCCTCCCTCCCTCCCCTCCCTCCCCCCGTCCCTCCCTCCTACCCTCCCTCCCTCCCTCCCTCCCCTCCCTCCCTCCCTCCCTCCCTCCCCTCCGTCCCCCCCTCCCTCCCTCCTCCCTCCCTCCCTCCCTCCCTCCCTCCCTCCCTCCCTCCCTCCCTCCCCTCCCTCCCTCCCTCCCTCCCTCCCCTCCCCTCCCTCCCTCCCTCCCTCCCTCCCTCCCCTCCCCTCCCTCCCTCCCCTCCCCACCCCCGTCCCTCCCTCCCTCCCTCCCCCCCATAGCAGCGGTATCTCTTAGGAGGCGATCAGCTTAGCCCAAGGTGTTCAGGCGCTCACGGCTGCGCTCCACTCCGCCCACGTTGCGCAACTTCGTCGGTGGCGGTGGGGGGGGGGGCTGGGGGGGTGGGCGGGCTAGGGGGCGGGGCTGTGGGGTCTGGGGGGGGGGCGGGGCTGGGGGGGGGATCGGTGGGTTGACATGTAGGGTCGTACACTCGCCTCCCAGTCGTTGCTGTTGTTGTTGTTATTATTAATCGTATTTGTTAACAAAGTGCATTCATGCGCATTTGTTGTTGTTGTTGTTGATGTTGCTGCTCTAATTAAGCGTTACAATTAAACCGTGGACATTTTCCCAGGTCGACAATAAAGACAAAGTAAAAATGTCCACCGGGTAGCCTCAACGGACCGTAGGGGCAAGTGCTGTTAGCGAGCGGCACCTGTGAAGGCCGGCACGGCATACGAGGGGGTGGGTGGCCAGCAGCACCACGCCCGGCCGCCTTTGTCTCTCCCCCAGTGGCGATGTTTACTACACACCGCACCGGGTACTCATTTGAGGCTGAGTCGACCTAGGGGAGGCCCAGGACCGGTTCAGATAATCGTCAATGGTGGTGGTGTTGGTGGCTATGCTGTTACACGTGGTGGTGGTTATGCTGTTACACGTGGTAGTGGTGGTGGTTATGCTGTTACACGTGGTGGTGGTGGTGGTGGCTATGCTGTTACACGTGGTAGTGGTGGTGGTTATGCTGTTACACGTGGTGGTGGTGGTGGTTATGCTGTTACACGTGGTAGTGGTGGTGGCTATGCTGTTACACGTGGTAGTGGTGGTGGTTATGCTGTTACACGTGGTGGTGGTGGTGGCTATGCTGTTACACGTGGTGGTGGGGGTGGCTATGCTGTTACACGTGGTAGTGGTGGTGGTTATGCTGTTACACGTGGTGGTGGTGGGGGTGGCTATGCTGTTACACGTGGTAGTGGTGGTGGTTATGCTGTTACACGTGGTGCTGTGTATGCTGTTACACGTGGTGGTGGTGGTGGTGGCTATGCTGTTACACGTGGTAGTGGTGGTGGCTATGTTGTTACACGTGGTGGTGGTGGTGGTGGCTATGCTGCTACACGTGGTGGTGGTAGTGTTGGCTATGCTGTTACACGTGGTGGTGGTGGTGGCTATGCTGTTACACGTGGTAGTGGTGGTGGCTATGCTGTTACATGTGGTGGTGGTGTCTATGCTGTTACACGTGGTGGTGGTGGTGGCTATGCTGTTACACGTGGTGGTGGTGGCTATGCTGTTACACGTGGTAGTGGTGGTGTCTATGCTGTTACACGTGGTGCTGTGTATGCTGTTACACGTGGTGGTGGTGGCTATGCTGTTACACGTGGTGGTGGTGGCTATGCTGTTACACGTGGTAGTGGTGGTGGCTATGCAGCTGCACGTGGTGGAGTCGAGGTAGTAAACATCTCCTGGTGATGATGATCGAGAGAGAGAGAAAGAGAGACGCTAACTCCAAAAATACATCAGCAGGCATCGTCAGGGTCAGGGATCCAACCCACGCGCTCCGGCAGAGTGGAACGTGGAGGTGAATTCGTGAGACATTGATCGGGAGCCCACCAGTATTGGGGGGGGGGAGGTGGATGAAGGGGGTTGACCCCCCCCTCCACCTTGACCACGCGCACCTCCCCCCACGCTCTTTATTTTAAATCTGTAATCGATATCGGCAGCCTTAACTAGAGCAGTGATCACCCTCTCACTGAAATTCCATCTCCACTCAGAGATGAATGCGGTTTTTATTCATTTCATTATTTTATTTTCTGAACATTTTATTTTCCTTCCCATGCAACAGCAACAGAAAAGCGTCTCACTTATTAAGTTGTTAGGCGACCTTGTCGACTCCACTCTCCTACACACCGTGACCCGGTGGTGAGCGGGAGGAGTAGGAGGGAGATGAGGAGTGGGAGGGAGATGAGGAGTGGGAGGGAGATGAGGAGTAGGTGGGAGATGAGGAGTGGGAAGGAGATGAGGAGTAGGAGGGAGATGAGTAGGATGGTTGATGATGAGTGGGAGGGAGATGAGGAGAAGGAGGGAGATGAGGAGAAGGAGGGAGATGAGGAGTAGGAGGGAGATGAGGAGTGGGAGGGAGATGATGAGTAGGAGGGAGATGAGGAGTAGGAGGGAGATGAGGAGTGGGAGGGAGATGAGGAGTAGGAGGGAGATGAGGAGTAGGAGGGAGATGAGGAGTAGGAGGGAGATGAGGAGTAGGAGGGAGATGAGGAGTAGGAGGGAGATGAGGAGTAGGAGGGAGATGAGTAGGAGGGAGGTGAGGAGTGGGAGGGAGATGAGGATAAGGAGGGAGATGAGGATTGGGAGGGAGATGAGCAGTAGGAGGGAGATGAGGAGTGGGAGGGAGATGAGTAGGAGGGAGATGAGTAGGAGAAAGATGAGTAGGAGTGAGATTAGGAGTAGGAGGAAGATGAGTAGGAGGGAGATGAGGAGTAGGGAGATGAGGAGTAGGAGGAAGATGAGTAGGAGGGAGATGAGGAGTAGGAGGGAGATGAGGAGTGGGAGGGAGATGAGGAGTGGGAGGGAGATGAGGAGTGGGAGGGAGATGAGGAGTAGGAGGGAGATGAGGAGTGGGAGGGAGATGAAAAGTGGGAGGGAGATAAGGAGTGGGAGGGAGATGAGGAGTAGGAGGGAGATTAGGAGTGGGAGGGAGATGAGGAGTGGGAGGGAGATGAGGTGTAGGAGGGAGATGAGGAGTAGGAGGGAGATGAGGAGTGGGAGGGAGATGAGGTGTAGGAGGGAGATGAGGAGTAGGAGGGAGATGAGGAATGGGAGTGAGATGAGGGGTTGGAGGGAGATGAGTAGGAGGGAGATGAGGAGTGGGAGGGAGATGAGGAGTAGGAGGGAGATGAGGAGTAGGAGGGAGATGAGGAGTAGGAGGGAGATGAGGAGTGGGAGGGAGATGAGCAGTAGGAAGGAGATGAGGAGTGGGGGGGAGATGAGGAGTAGGAGGGAGATGAGCAGTAGGAGGGAAATGAGGAGCAGGAGGGAGATGAGGAGTGGGAGGGAGATGAGGAGTGGGAGGGAGATGAGGAGTGGGAGGGAGATGATGAGTGGGAGGGAGATGAGGAGTAGGAGGGAGATGATGAGTAGGAGGGAGATGAGGAGTGGGAGGGAGATGAGGAGTGGGAGGGAGATGAGGAGTGGGAGGGAGATGATGAGTGGGAGGGAGATGAGGAGTAGGAGGGAGATGAGGAGTGGGAGGGAGATGAGGAGTGGGAAGGAGATGAGCAGTAGGAGGGAGATGAGGAGTAGGAAGGAGATGAGGGCCGCGACTCTCTCCAGGTTGAGACGCCTGAGATAGTGAAAGGGAAACAACGGAATGTGGCCGTAACAAAAACAAAGATTGCCCCACGTGACATTCACGCACTTGGTGGTGGCAATGCTGTTACACGTGATGGTGGTGTTGGCTATGCTGTTACACGTGGTGGTGGTGGCTATGCTGTTACACGTGATGGTGGTGGTGGTGGCTATGCTGTTTCACGTGATGGTGGTGGTGGTGGCTATGCTGTTACACGTGGTGGTGGTGGCTATGCTGTTACACGTGGTGGTGGCTATGCTGTTACACGTGGTGGTGGTGGCTATGCAGCTGCACGTGGTGGAGGCGAGGTAGTAAACATCTCCTGGTGATGATGAGAGAGAGAGAGAGAGACGAAAACTCCAAAAATACAGCAGGAGGCATCGTCAGGGTCGGGGATCGAACCCACGCGCTCCGGCAGAGTGGAACGTGGAGGTGAATTCGTGAGACATTGGTCGGGAGCCCCCCAGTATTGGGGGGGGGGGGGTGGATGAAGGGGGTTGACCCCCCCCCAAGTGAACGCTGAGTCATGTAGCTCCTCAGACAGTCCAGCCTGGTTAAACCCAGGATGGGTCGTAGGCAGGCCAGCCTAAATGTTTCTAACCGGCGAAGATGTTCCATTAGGGGGGTCCACGTTTTGCAAGCGTAGAAAAGAGAGGGAATGACTGTGGCCGAGAAGACCTGAAGCTTCGTGCGGAGCGACAGACCAGGCAGCTTCCACGCAGCGTTACGCAACAGATGAAAAGATATTGCCGCTCGACTGATTCGGAGTGAGACCTCTGCTGTCAATCCGGAGCCGGTCATAAGCACACTGCCCAGGTATGGGAAACTCTCCACTCTCTCCATAACTGCCCTATCACCCATTGGGAGTTGTGGGGGTGGAGCGTCCGATGGCACAAAATACCCAGGCAGGTGCTTGGTTTTGGTAGAGCTGATGGTATGGCCCCACCTCTTTGTAGTAAGCTTCAGGTTCAGCAGCAGCGCCTCCAACTCCTCCTTTGAGTGAGCAGCTATTACCAAATCATCGGCATACATAACGTGGTTGAGCAATAGGGAGCCATCCCTTGACCGCACCCGGGCATCGATCAGCATCCCATTGTATCTGTACCAGATGGAAATTCCTCCGGTCCTGCTATTAAAGGCTTCACGAACTACGTGGTCGAAATAGATGTTAAATAATGTGGGAGCCAGAGGACATCCCTGTCGCACCCCTAAGTGAACACAGACACACACACACAGACACATACACACCTTCACACAAACTATCACACACACAGACACACACACCATCACACACACACCATCACCCACAAAGACACAAACACACATACACACCATCACACACACACCATCACACCACACACACACACACGCACAAACACCATCACACACACACCATAACACACACACAAACCATCGCACACAGACACACGGCAGTGTGCTTGAATGAATATCAAACCAATAAATAACGCGTGGCACGCTCTGGATAATAAATAATGATATGACGAGGAAGAGAGAGCGGGAGAGAGAGAGAGCTCCTCTATCCCAACAACAACAACAACTACCACAACAACAACAACAACCGCCATTCGCCACTAAACGGTGTCTACGTCACCATGACGCTTGTGCCAGGCTATGTGTACGTTAAGGCCACGTGAAGTGTCGAACGCCCGCTGGCAGGAGGTCACGGGGCAGACCCAGCAGGTGCCACGGGTCGACTGACTGAGATGACTGGCTGATACACCACCTGTGCCCCCCTACTGTGCCAACTTGCTGTGTTTTAGCCACCCGGCGATCCGCTCGTTGTTCTGAGCGTCGCTCCTCCGCCCTCCGTTGTTGTTGGAGGGCGACTGCCTCCAACTGCCCAGTAGCATCCTTCACGAGCTTCCTCCACAGAGGCCGATCTTGACACCGCTGGTACCGGTCATCGGCAAGTCCACTCAGCTCTACGTCCTCCTGTACCACATCACTCCATCTCTTCTCTAGCCCTTGCCGCCGCCCGTTGAGCCCCCTCAATACGGCCAAACAAAATCTGTTTAGGCATGCGGTGGTTGGGCATGCGGGCTACATGACCCAGTCAACGCTGAGTCATGTAGCTCCTCACACAGTCCAGCCTGGTTAAACCCAGGATGGATTGTAGGCAGGCCAGCCTAAATGTTTCTAACCTGCGAAGATGTTCCCTTAGGGGGGGTCCACGTTTCGCAAGCGTAGAAAAGAGAGGGAATGACTGTGGCCGAGAAGACCTGAAGCTTAGTGTGGAGCGACAGACCAGGCAGCTTCCACGCAGCGTTACGCAACAGATGAAAATATATTGCCGCTCGACTGATTCGGAGTGAGACCTCTGCTGTCAATCCGGAGCCGGTCATGAGCACACTCCCCAGGTATGGGAAACTCTCCACTCTCTCCATAACTGCCCTATCACCAATTGGGAGTTGTGGGGGTGGAGCGTCCGATGGTACAAAATACCCAGGCAGGTGCTTGGTTTTGGTGGAGCTGATGGTAAGGCCCCACCTCTTTGTGGTAAGCTTCAGGTTCAGCAGCAGCGCCTCAAATTCCTCCTTTGAGTGAGCAGCAACTACCAGATCATCGGGATACATAACGTGGTTGAGCAATAGGGAGCCATCCCTTGACCGCACCCGGGCATCGATCAGCCTCCCATTGTATCTGTACCAGATGGAAATTCCTCCGGTCATGCTATTAAAGGCTTCACGAACTACGTGGTCGAAATAGATGTTAAATAATGTGGGAGCCAGAGGACATCCCTGTCGCACCCCAAAGTGAACACAGACACACACACACAGACACATACACACCTTCACACAAACCATCACACACACCATCACCCACACAGACACACACACCATCACACACACCATCACACACACCATCACCCACACAGACACACACACACAGACTGATACACACCATCACACAAACCATCATACACAGCATCACCAACACAGACACACACACCATCACACACACACACTACCACACACACACCATCACCCACAAAGACACAAACACACACCATCACACACACAGACACACACACACCATAACACACACACAAACACCATCACACACACCATCACACCACACACACACAAACACCATCACACACACCATCACACCACACACACACACGCACAAACACCATCACACACACCATGACACACACACAAACCATCACACACAGACACACGGCAGTTTGCTTGAATGAATATCAAACCAATAAATAACGCGTGGCACGCTCTGGATAATAAATAATGATATGACGAGGAATAGAGACCGGGAGAGAGAGAGAGCTCCTCTATCCCAACTACAACAACAACCACAAAAACAACAACCGCCATTCGCCACTAAGCGGCGGCTACGTCACCACGACGCTTGTGCCAGGCTAGGTGCACGTCGAGGCCACGTGAAGTGTCGAACGCCCGCTGGCCGGAGGTCACGGGGCAGACCCAGCAGGTGCCAAGGGTCGCCCACCTCCCACCACTGTGCCAACTTGCTGCGTTTTAGCCGCCCAGCGCTCCGCTCGTTGTTGTGAGCGTCGCTCATCCGCCCTCTGTTGTTGTTGGAGGGCGACTGCCTCCAACTGCCCAGTAGCATCCTTCACGAGCCTCCTCCACAGAGGCCGATCTTGACACCGCTGGTACCAGTCTTCGGCAAGTCCACTCAGCTCCACCTCCTCCTGTGCCACATCACTCCATCTCTTCTCTAACCCGTGCCGCGCCCGTTTAGCTTCCGTCTACCCCCACGCACTCACCCACCCACCCACTAACGCACTCACCCACCCGCCCACGCACTCACCCACTAACGCACTCATCCACCCACTCACCCACCCACTAACACACTCACCCACCCACCCACGCACTCACCCACCCACCAACGCACTCACCCACCCACCCACCCACTCACTCACCTACTCACTCACTCACCCACCCACCCATCCACTCACGCACTCACCCACCCACCCACTGACTCACCTACCCACTCACTCACTCACCCACCAACTCACGCACTCACCCACCCACTAAAGTACTCACCCGCCCACTAATGCACTCACCCACCCACTCACTCACTCACCCACCTACCCACCCACTCACGCACTCACTCACCTACCCACCCACTCACTCACCCACCCACTAACGCACTCACCTACCTACCCACACACCCACTGACCCACCCACCCACACACCCACTCACCCACCCACACACCCACGCACTCACCCACCCACGCACGCACCCATCCACCCACCCACCCACACACCCACTCACCTACCCACTCACCCACTCACCCACACACCCACTCACCTACCCACTCACCCAGCCACACACCCACCCACCCACACACCCACTCACCCACCTACGCACACACCCACTCACCTACCCAGTCACCCACCCACACCCACTCACCTTCCCACTCACCCACCCACACACCCACTCACCCACTCACCCACCAACCACCCACCCACACACACTCACCCACCCACACCCACACCCACTCACCTACCCACTCACCCACCTACACACACACACTCACTCACCCACACCCACACCCACTCACCTACCCACTCACCCACCCACACACACACACTCACTCACCCACACCCACACCCACTCACCTACCCACTCACCCACCCACACACCCACTCACCCACCAGCCACCCACCCACACACACTCACCCACCCACACCCACACCCACTCACCTACCCACCCACCCACCCACACACCCACCCACCCACACACCCACCCACCCACACCCACTCACCCACCCACCCACACGCGTCATCATCACGGCTGAGGCCACCGTCCCCCCGGTGACCGAGTGAGATGGACAACACGGCTCTCCTCTACGTCGACTCAGCCATTAATGCGCTTAGAACCACGCTCCCATCAGCCCGCGACTTAGACATCGCATCGATTAATCCTGGGGGGGTGTGGGGGGTGTGGGGGGTTGGGGTCAGAGTCAGCTGTCAACTCGGTCACGTCACTCAAATAGCGGCGTCGTCCCAAATGTCGTCTCAACCCCCACCCACCCCCCACCCTCTCCACCCCCCACTCTCTCCCCCCCAACCTCTCCACCCCCCACCCTCTCCACCCCCCACCCTCTCCACCCCCCACCCTCTCCACCCACCACCCTCTCCACCCCCCACCCTCTCCCCCCCACCCTCTCCACCCCCCACCCTCTCCCCCCCCACCCCCCACCCTCTCCACCCCTCCACCCTCTCCACCCCCCCACCCTCTCCACCCCCCACCCTCTCCACCCCCCATCCTCTCCACCCCCCACCCTCTCCCCCCCACCCTCCACCCTCTCCACCCCCCACTCTCTCCCCCCCCCCCACCCTCTCCCCCCCACCCTCGCCACCCCCCCCCACCGCCACCACCCACCCTCTCCACCCTCCACCCTCTCCACCCCCTCCACCCTCTCCCCCCACCCCCCCCCCACCGCCACCGCCCACCCTCTCCATTCACCCGCCCTCCCGCAACACCCACCTCCCCACTCCCCCCCACCCTCTACCCACCCTCTCCCCCCACCCTCTACCCCCCCCACCCACCGCTCGCCCTCTCCATGACCACCACCACCACCACCACCCCCCACGTCCCAGGAGGACGAGGAGACGTGTGGATAATACAGAGGGGGGTGGTTGCGGGGTGGAATAATTGGGCCACGGAATGTATTTATAAATAAATAAATATAGGTGCACAGTGTCACTGGTTTAGTGACGATTGATTATCATCATCAATCGTCATCAACGTCCATGCTGATGAGTCGAGGTGACGGCGAAGCCTCAACAGGCTGTAGGGGCAAGTGCTGTTAGCGAGCGGCACCGATGAAGGCCGTCACGGGCACACGAGGGGGTGGGTGGCCAGCAGCACCACGCCCGGCCGCCTTTGTCTCCCCAGTGGCGATGTTAACCGAACATCGCAGCAGGTACTCATTTGAGGCTGAGTAGACCTAGCGGGAGGCCCAGGACCCTTCCAGATAATCGTCACTGGTGGTGTTGGTGGCCGTGAGTGGGAATCGAACTCGGATCGCCGGGTTCCTATAGCACAGCGTAGCGCTAACCGCTACACCACCACTAACACATAAAGGCAGATATAAAGATCCCCCGTGTAGCCTGTAACAGACTGTAGGGGCAAGTGCTGTTAGCGAGCGGCACCTATGAAGGCCGTCACGGGCACACGAGGGGGTGGGTGGCCAACACCACGCCCGGCCGCCTTTGTCTCCCCAAGTGGCGATGTTTTACACATCTCACCGGGAACTCATTTGAGGCTGAGTCGACCTAGGTGAGGCCCAGGACCGGTTCAGATAATCGTCACCGGTATTGGCAATGACCGGGAATCGAACCCGGGTCGCCAGGTTCGTAGTGCAGCGGCGGTGTATAGCGTGAACAGCTACACCACCGCCGCAAACTCCAAATATACAGCAGCAGGCATCACGGTCTGCTTTGACTTCACGACCTCCTGTATACCTGGCGAGGTAGTTAACATCTCCTATAGCCAGTGAGTGAGTGCGTGGGTGAACCCACTGCTTTAGCCTGGTCCTGATGTCAATGAGACTCACTTTTTGAATACCGTCACAAATTATAATCTGGCGGATGCAATCAGAGACACACACACACATAGAGGGGCTTTTCGGAGAGAGAGGGATGGAGACTTTTGACTTTTAAACAACTTTCATTGCCGCCAGGAGCAAAAGCACTGGAGGCGATTCCGATTCGAAATACACAAAGTCACCAGCAACACAAATACACAAAGTCACCAGCAACACAAATAAACAACAAACGCTGTAAATCCACGCGCTGTGGCGCAAAATGCACCGCGCACAACACGAAATAAAAGTCACGTGGTGGTGGTGGTCATCGCGCACGTCACGGTGACGAGCGAGCGCTTCAGAAGGTGAACACGTGGGGGGTGACGTCCACGCTGGTACAGAGAGGGGCTTGTCCGGCTCACCAGCGTTAGAACAAGACGCGCTGCACATCACCGACACGTGGCTGTGTCACGTGGCGTGCTCCAGGCAGAGCCGCGCCTTGAGCAGGAACCTGAACACTGGAAGCAGCCCAGAGCAGCCGTCAGTGTCACCTTGCAGCGTCTTCTTCCTCGTCCTGTACACCGCCAACTTCGCCTGAGCACAGGCGAAGTTGGCGAGGTCATGGCGCTTGTTAGCCACGTAAGGCACCACCCCATATACGAAGCTGCTGTTGTAGAAGGGCACCCCCAGTTTACTGAAGATGTCCCCCAAAAGACGGAACATTGAGTTTGAGCTGGTGACAGTGTAAGTACCGGTGGGGGCAGATCCTCCCTGGCACCGCAGAAGATGCACCAAGTCCGTTACCCCTGGCGAGATTCGTCTGAGCCACACGGCCGATGGCAACGTGCAGTGTGCCAATCGAGAGAGGGAGATATTGAGAGAGAGAGAGAGAGAGATGGAGAGATCGAGAGAGAGAAATACAAGCAAACTCCAAATATACAGCAGCAGGCGTCAATGTCGGGACCGAACGAACGACCTCCCGTAGACCAGGCGAGGTAGTTAACATCTCTTGGGCTACGCATGACAGTCACGATTGCCGAGCGATGATTTTTTTGTTTTTACCAAAGCGATTTGGGTTTAGAAAGCGAGCGAGTGAGTGAGTGGTAGTGGTGGTGATGGTGGTGGTGGTGGTAGTGGTAGAGGGACAGACAGCCCCGCGTGAGTACCGCGTGGTATGGAGCAGAGACGTGCGGTCAGGGGAGGCAGAGCCTCGCCTCTCATACTCCAATGAAAATAGCTGTTACGAAAAGTAAAACAAAAAAATGAATAATCAAATTAAATAAATATGACGATTTTTCCACTGATCTGTGTTATGAATGCCATTTCTGTACGATTGCAATCATTTTTATAGTCACACAAAAAAATCGCCAAATTTGCGGAGCGCCGCTGCAAATAGCGGAAGAGACGAGAAGGTGAGGCAGCGACGCGCTCAGCCTCCCCTGTGATTGCGCAACCCCTCAGTAACTGGATGGAGCGCGGGCAAAAAGCGCGTGCCTGTTACTATCTCAGTACGTCGCCAATGTGATGTTTGTAGACCCCTTCATTTCACGTCCTCGCCTTCCATACGCCAGGTAACTTATTTCACGAATTGTGTATCAAGATGTTTAGGCTCGCTGGTCTCGTCACGAAACTGCAATGAAAAAGCACCAGGGGGAGGCAGCTATCACATCTGCCTCACTGAGGGGGACGTGTCTAACACGCCCCCCTAAGCGAGGACACGCCTCCTCAGTGAGACCACGCCCCCCCCCCCCGTTAGACCACGCCCCCCCTCAGTGTGTGAATCTGGCTCTGACCCGTGCCAGTGACTCCCCAGCCATTGACCTCACCGCACGTCATTGATGTTGGGGGTGTTGGCTGTTGTACAGACACGCACACGCCAATTTCTGCCAAGGTCGCTTCCACACTCCCTCCTCTCTCTGTGTGTGAGATGCGGCGATTTTGTTATTGATTTGAGCCAAGGGAGAGTGAGAGAGGGAGACTCCGAGAGACCCTCGCTCGCACGCACTGAGAGGAGAGAGAGAGAGAAAGAGGGGCATAGACTCACACACAGGGAGCCATAGACTCGCACATAGATTCGTAGATGCACACAGAGAGCTGTAGACTCGCATAGAGACCCATAGACTCGCACAGAGAGCCATAGACTTGCACAGATACCCATAGACTCGCACAGAGACCCTTAGACTCAGACAAAGAGCCGAAGATTCAGAGAGCCGTAGACTCCTCACACAGAGACCCACAGTCTCACACAGAGACCCATAGACTCACACAGAGACCCATAGACTCACACAGAGACCCATAGACTCGCACAGAGAGCCGCAGACTCAGACAGAGAGCCGTAGACTCAGATAGAGAGGCGTAGACTCAGAGACCCATAGACTCACACATAGACCCATAGACTCGCACAGAGACCCATAGACTCAGACAGAGAGCCGTAGACTCGCACAGAGAGCCGTAGACTCACACAGAGACTCGTAGACTCACACACACGTCGTTCGGTTCTGTTTCAGACTGGCTCCGGCGTGCAAGGGGGCCGTGCCGTGTTGGCCCCGGCACGGCACGGTTCTGTTCCAGACTGGCCCCGGGGTGCAAGGGGGCCGTGCCGTGTTGGCCCCGGCACGGCACGGTTCTGTTCCAGACTGGCTGCGATCTCTGGCAGATGCACCCCACCTGTAACCCCTCCCCCTCCCACTCTCTCGCTCCCCCTTACCATGGCCACAAAACTTGCTGCGTTTTATTCGCCCCGGCGCGCTCCGCTCGTTGTTGTGAGCGTCACCCATCTTGCCATCCGCTCGTTGTGGGTTGACTGCTGTGCAAGACACCTCAACGCCACCACCACGGGATGGGAGTTGAGTCTATAGGTCTGTGTGTGATGAGTCTATGGGTCTGTGTGTGATGAATCTGTGGGTCTGTGTGTGATGAGTCTATGGGTCTGTGTGTGATGAATCTGTGTGTGATGAGTCTATGGGTCTGTGTGTGATGAGTCTATGGGTCTGTGTGTGATGAGTCTATGGGTCTGTGTGTGATGAATCTGTGGGTCTGTGTGTGATGAGTCTATTGGTCTGTGTGTGATGAATCTGTGGGTCTGTGTGTGATGAGTCTATGGGTCTGTGTGTGATGAGTCTATGGGTCTGTGTGTGATGAGTCTATGGGTCTGTGTGTGATGAATCTGTGGGTCTGTGTGTGATGAGTCTATGGGTCTGTGTGTGATGAATCTGTGGGTCTGTGTGTGATGAGTCTATGGGTCTGTGTGTGATGAGTCTATGGGTCTGTGTGTGATGAGTCTATGGGTCTGTGTGTGATGAGTTTGTGGGTGTATGTGTGATGAGTAGATGGGTTGGTGTGTGATGAGTTTGTGGGTGTGTGTGTGATGAGTCTATGGGTCTGTGTGTGATGAGTCTATGGGTCTGTGTGTGATGAGTCTATGGGTCTGTGTGTGATGAGTCTATGGGTCTGTGTGTGATGAGTTTGTGGGTCTGTGTGTGAGTCTACGGCGCTCTCTGCGTGAGTCTCTGTGTGAGTCTACGCCTCCCTCTGTGTGAGTCAACGACTCTCTCTGTGTGAGTCTATGCGTCTCTGTGTGAGTCTATGCGTCTCTGTGTGAGTACGACCCTCTCTGTGTGAGTCTACGGCTCGCCCTCTGTGAGTCTATGCGTCTCTGTGTGAGTCTACAGCTCTCTATGTGTGAGTCTCTGTGTGAGACTAAGGCTCTCTGTGTGAGTCTATGGCTCTCTCTGTGTGAGTCTACGACTTTCTCTGTGTGAGTCTCCGTGTGAGTCTATGTGTCTCTGTGTGAGTCTACAATTCTCTCTTTGTGAGTCTATGTGTCTCTGTGTGAGTCTACAATTCTCTCTTTGTGAGTCTATGTGTCTCTGTGTGAGTCTACAATTCTCTCTTTGTGAGTCTATGTGTCTCTGTGTGAGTCTACAATTCTCTCTTTGTGAGTCTATGTGTCTCTGTGTGAGTCTACAATTCTCTCTTTGTGAGTCTATGTGTCTCTGTGTGAGTCTACGGCTCCCTCTCTGTGTGAGTCTATGTGCGTCTCTGTGTGAGTCTATGCGTCTCTGTGTGAGTCGATGCGTCTATGTGTGAGTCTATGCGTCTCTGTGTGAGTCGATGCGTCTATGTGTAAGTCTATGTGTCTCTGTGTGAGTCTACGGCTCCCTCTCTGTGTGAGTCTATGTGCGTCTCTGTGTGAGTCTATGCGTCTCTGTGTGAGTCTATGCGTCTCTGTGTGAGTCTACGCCTCCCTCTGTGTGAGTCAACGACTCTCTCTGTGTGAGTCTATGCGTCTCTGTGTGAGTCTATGCGTCTCTGTGTGTGTACGACCCTCTCTGTGTGAGTTTATGGCTCTCTCTGTGTGAGTCTATACGTCTCTGTGTGAGTCTATGCGTCTCTGCGTGAGTCTACAGCACTCTCTGTGTGAGTCTACAGCTTTCTGTGTGAGTCTATGCGTCTATGTGATAGTCTATACGTCTCTGTGTGAGCCTATACGTCTCTGTGTGAGTCCATGTGTGTTTCTGTGTGAGTCTATGTGTGTCTCTGTGTGAGTCTATGTGTGTCTCTGTGTGAGTCTATGTGTGTCTCTGTGTGAGTCTATGCGTCTTTGCGTGAGTCTATGTGTGTCTCTGTGTGAGTCTATGTGTCTCTGTGTGAGTCTATGCGTCTCTGTGTGAGTCTATGTGTGTCTCTGTGTGAGTCTATGTGTGTATGTGTGAGTCTATGGGTCTCTGTGTGAGTCTATGTGTCTCTGTGTGAGTCTATGTGTCTCTGTGTGAGTCTATGTGTGTCTCTGTGTGAGTCTATGTGTGACTCTGTGTGAGTCTACGTGTATCTCTGTGTGAGTCTATGTGTGTCTCTGTGTGAGTCTATGTGTGTCTCTGTGTGAGTCTATGTGTGTCTCTGTGTGAGTCTATGTGTGTCTCTGTGTGAGTCTATGTGTGTCTCTGTGTGAGTCTATGTGTGTCTCTGTGTGAGTCTATGTGTGTCTCTGTGTGAGTCTATGTGTATCTCTGTGTGAGTCTATGTGTGTCTCTGTGTGAGTCTATGTGTGTCTCTGTGTGAGTCTATGTGTGTCTCTGTGTGAGTCTATGTGTGTCTCTGCGTGAGTCTATGTGTGTCTCTGTGTGAGTCTATGTGTGTCTCTGTGTGAGTCTATGTGTCTCTGTGTGAGTCTATGTGTCTCTGTGTGAGTCTATGCGTGTCTCTGTGTGAGTCTATGTGTGTCTCTGTGTGAGTCTATGTGTCTCTGTGTGAGTCTATGTGTCTCTGTGTGAGTCCATGTGTGTCTCTGTGTGA
>NC_046133.1:5791539-5822440 GCF_010993605.1 Petromyzon marinus | reverse complement strand
CTCATCTCTCTCATCTCTCTCTCATCTCTCACTCATCTCTCTCATCTCTCTCATCTCTCACTCATCTCTCTCATCTCTCACTCATCTCTCTCATCTCTCTCATCTCTCACTCATCTCTCTCTCTCATCTCTCTCATCTCTCACTCATCTCACTCATCTCTCTCTCATCTCTCTCATCTCTCTCTCTAGCTCTGTCATCTCTCTCTAATCTCTCTCATCTCTCACTCATCTCTCTCTCATCTGTCTCTCATCTCTCATTCATATCTCATTCACCTCTCTCTCATCTCTCACTCATCTGTTTCTCATCTCTCTCTCATCTCTCTCATCTCTCCCCGTGTCTCCGGATCCTGTCCAGGGCTTTCCGCCAAACCTCCACGCACAGAATCAACATCGCCACGCGTTCGCGACGGAGTCATTTTGGCTGCTGTTGCTGCTGTGAATTGCGACGAACGACGGCGATCCACTCCGGTGCCGTCCTTGAGCGGCTACCGTTGAGCCACGGCCAGAAAAAAAAGACACAGATCTGTCTGGCTCATTGCGACTCTTGCCTGGTCAAATTCAGGTCGTCTATAGCTCAGTTTGACTCACTCACTGTCTGGCTGCCCTCTGAGCTGCCCCTGCTGCCACTGATGGCCTTGCTACTGCTGCCCCCTGCTACTGTAGCTCCTGCTGCCCCTCCTGCCACTGCTACTGCTGCCCCCTGCTACTGTAGCTCCTGCTGCCCCTCCTGCCCCTGCTACTGCTGCCCCTTCTGCCACTGATGGCCTTGCTACTGCTGCCCCCTGCTACTGTAGCTCCTGCTGTCCCTCCTGCCACTGCTACTGCTGCCCCTCCTGCCCCTGCTACTGCTGCCCCTCCTACTGCTGCCACTGCTACTACTGTCTCTGCTACTACTGTCCCTGCTACTACTGCCCCTGCTACTGCTGCCCCTGCTACTGCTGCCTCTCCTACTACTGCCCCTGCTACTACTGCCCCTGCTACTGCTGCCACTGCTGCCCCTGCTACTGCTGCCCCTCCTACTGCTGCCCCTCCTACTACTGCCCTTGCTACTGCTGTCTCCGCTACTGCTGCCCCTGCTACTGCTGCCCCTCCTACTGCTGCCCCTCCTACTACTGCCTCTGCTATTGCTGCCCCTGCTACTGCTGCCCCTGCTGCCCCTGCTGGGCAGGCTTCCCGTTGTCACCACCACCCCTCCCCGCCCACCACCTGCCCGATGTCTCTGTCTCGGCGCGCGATGTCCTGCAAGGGAAATCCTCGCAGGAATCAGCGGGCACATCAATCTGCCTGTCCCTCCCTCCCTCTCTCTCTCGAGCGCGCGCGCACAGCAGGCAAAGATCCCCCGTGTAGCCTCTGTCGGGCTGCCGGGGCAAGTGCTGTGAGCGAGCACCTGTGAAGGTCGGCGTGGTGCAGCCAATGACAAAGATCCCCCCGTGTAGCCTCTGGCAGGCTGTTGGGGCAAGTGCTGTTAGCGAGCACACAGTGACACACGCGTACAGAAACACACACACAGACACACACTGACACATACACACAGACACACACACACACACAGACACACACAGACACACACTGACACACGCATACAGAAACATACACACAGACACACACTGACACACACACACAGACACACACACTGACACACACACACAGACACACACACAGACACACACACTGACACACACACAGACACACACACACACAGACACACACACTGACACACACACAGGCACACACACTGACACACACACACAGACACACACACTGACACATACACACAGACACACACACTGACACAGACACACACACTGACACATACACACAGACACACACACACAGACACACACTGACACATACACACTGACACACGCATACAGAAACATACACACAGACACACACTGACACACACACAGACACACACACTGACACACACACTGACACACACACTGACAAACACACACAGACACACACACACAGACACACACACTGACACACACACAGGCACACACACTGACACACACACACAGACACACACACTGACACAAACACACAGACACACACACTGACACACACACACAGACACATACACTGACACATACACACAGACACACACACTAACACACACACAGACACACACACAGACACACACACTGACACACACACAGGCACACACACTGACACACACACACAGACACACACACTGACACACACAAACAGACACATACACTGACACATACACACAGACACACACACTGACACATACACACTGACACATACACACTGACACACGCATACAGAAAAACACACACTGACACACACTGACACATACACAAAGACACACACACTGACACACACAGACACACACACACTGACAAATACACACAGACACACACACTGACACATACACACACAGACACACACACACTGACACATACACACTGACACACCCTTACAGAAACACACACACTGACACACACTGCCACATACACACAGACACACACACTGACACAACAACAACAACAAACGCCATTCGCCATTAAGTGGCGGTAACGTCACCACGACGCTTGTGCCAGGCCATGTGCACCTTGAGGCCACGTGAAGTGTCGAACGCCCGCTGGCAGGAGGTCACGGGAAAGACCCAGGTGCCACGGGTCGACTGACTGAGATGAGTGGCTGATGCACCACCTGTGCCCCCTACTGTGCCAACCTGCTGCGCTTTAGCCACCCGGCGCTCCGCTCGTTGTTGTGAGCGTCGCTCCTCCGCCCTCCGATGTTGTTGGAGGGCAACTGCCTCCAACTGCCCAGTAGCGTCCTTCACGAGCCTCCTCCACAGAGGCCGATCTTGACACCGCTGGTACCAGTCATCGGCAAGTCCACTCAGCTCCACGTCCTCCTGTACCACATCACTCCATCTCTTCTCTAGCCCGTGCCGCGCCCGTTTAGCCCCCTCGATCCGGCCGAACAAAAGCTGTTTCGGCATCCGGTGGCTGGGCATGCGGGCTACATGACCCAGCCATCGCAGCCTTGCCTGCCGGAGGAGCTCACCGATGGGACCCTGCCCATATCTTTCAAGGATTTGTGAGCTCCTCACACAATCTAGTCTGGTTAAACACAGGATGGATCGTAGGCAGGCCAGCCTAAATGTTTCCAACCGGCGAAGATGTTCCATTACACACACACACAGACACACACACACTGACACATACACACAGACACACACACTGACACATACACACAGACACACACACTGACACATACACACACAGACACACTGACACATACACACAGACACACACTGACACGTACACACAGACACACACACTGACACATGCACACAGACACACACACAGACACACACACAGACACACACACAGACACACAGACACACACACTGACACACACAGACACACACACTGACACACACACACAGACACACACACAGACACACACACAGACACACAGACACACACTGACACGTACACACAGACACACACACTGACACATGCACACAGACACACACACTGACACACACACACAGACACACACACACAGACACACAGACACACACACTGACACACACAGACACACACACTGACACACACACACAGACACACACACTGACACACACACTGACACATGCACACAGACACACACACTGACACACACACACACACAGACACACAGACACACAGACACACACACTGACACACACAGACACACACACACTGACACACACACACAGACACACACACTGACACACACACTGACACATGCACACAGACACACACACTGACACACACACACACACACAGACACACAGACACACAGACACACACACTGACACACACAGACACACACACACAGACACACACACTGACACACACACTGACACATGCACACACACTGACACACTGACACACACACTGACACACTGACACACACACTGACACACACACTGACACACTGACACACACACTGACACACTGACACACTGACACACACACTGACACACACACTGACACACTGACACACACACTGACACACTGACACACACACTGACACACACACTGACACACACACTGACAGACACGCACACACACATACACACTGACACACACACTGACACATGCACACAGACACACACACTGACACATACACACACACTGACACACGCATACAGACTCACACACACTGACACATACACACACAGACACACACACTGACACATACACACACACACACTGACACATACACACAGACATACACACAGACATACACACAGACACACACAGACACACACACTGACACATACACACAGACACACACACTGACACAGACATACGCAGGTTGGGGTGTGGGGGGGATGAGGGTGGGGGGATTGGTGGGTGGTGGAGGGTTGGGAGTGGGGGGTGGGGGGGTTGGGGGGTTAGGGTGTGGGGGGGTGTTTGTGTATGGGGGTTGGGGGGGGTTGGGTGGGGGGTGTTGGGGGTTGGGGTGTGGGGAGGTCGGGGGGGGCTGGGGTGTGGGGGGGGGCTGGGGTGTGGGGGGGGTTGTTTCCTTTGGAATTTGCTCGAACTCCGATTAGCCTCTCGATTATCCGCGCTAAGTGACGCGGGAGGACACCACCGGGACTGTAAACATTGCGGATCATCTTGCCCCACGCACTTGCCCCAACAGCCTTGCACGAGGCTACACGGGGGACCTGTGCCTTTGCTCGCTAACCGCACTTGACCCAACAGCTTTGCACGAGGCTACAGAGGGGATCATTGTCTTTGCTCTCCGATTCTTACTCTCTCTCTCTAACTCTCTCTCTCTCTAACTCTCTCTAACTCTCTCTAACTCTCTCTCTAACTCTCTCTCTCTAACTCTCTCTAACTCTCTCTCTAACTCTCTCTAACTCTCTCTCTAACTCTCTCTAACTCTCTCTCTAACTCTCTCTCTCTCTAACTCTCTCTCTAACTCTCTCTAACTCTCTCTCTAACTCTCTCTCTCTCTAACTCTCTCTAACTCTCTCTAACTCTCTCTAACTCTCTCTCTAACTCTCTCTCTCTAACTCTCTCTCTCTCTCTAACTCTCTCTCTAACTCTCTCTAACTCTCTCTCTCTAACTCTCTCTCTCTCTAACTCTCTCTCTCTCTAACTCTCTCTAACTCTCTCTCTCTCTCACGCTTTCTATATTTGGAGCCTTACCTGGCTAACAAGCGCCATGACCTCGCCAACTTCGCCTCCAACCATCATCACGGCAGGGTGTGTCCCTACAGCGCGCCACGTCCGCCAACAGCCCCTAGTGAGGGCCTAGTTTTTGTTTTTTTTACAATCATCCCACCTTGCACTTGCTCTTTGAGCTGCATCGCGCGCTCCTGATCTCTCTCCCAGCTCCGTGAGTGTCACCGACCACACAGGGTCGTCCTGTCTCCTTACCTCTGTAGCCCCCTCTGAGTCTGAGCACACTCGCTACTCGGTGGGCCCACTGCCTTGCTCACGGGCCTAGGTCTCACCACCCCTTCCCCCTCTCAATCGCAGCCTTCCTGTGTTCCGCTTTATTCTTTCAAAAATCGCTCTTTCCTCTCACCACCGCAGCCTCGTCAGCGGTGGCCGAGGCAGAAGCGGCAGCTGCCGCAGCAGCACCGGGGCCGGCTGCCGCAGCGGCGGCGGCCCGGTGACAAAGCCGCCGCCGGCTGCCGACGAGGACGAGTACGGCTTTACCCTTGGCTCGTCGCGCACGCGCAGGAGACCAAGGTGTGAGTGAGGTGAGACACTCACAAGTCAACGGCGAGCGCGAATGTGCCCCTGGGGACATCCACCGCTTCCTAGTGGACGCTTACAGGAAGCCTAACGTCAGGGTCGGGCCCTTTTCCCCCGATCTGACCGCCTTCCTCAAAGTCTCCAAACACATTTGCCGCAATTGCGACAGGTTTGGGTTCAGCAAAACAGGAACGCTGCCGCCTCAATGCGTTCATGCGCAGGGCGAAGAGGGAGCTTATTTCCACTCAGAAGTAACCCGCCCCCCCGCCCTGCAGCTATTGTTACCACCACCACCACACAACAACAACATCGTGGCTTCAGCTATTAAGGTTGCTAGTCTCAACTGTAACAGCACTCGCAGTAACACGAGGTGGGACCAGATCTGCCGCTTTGTTGGGGCACAGAAAGCAGATGTGACTCTCCTCCAGGAAACACAAAGCAGACGTGACTCTCCTCCAGGAAACACAAAGCAGATGTGACTCTCCTCCAGGAAACACAAAGCAGATGTGACTCTCCTCCAGGAAACACAATGCAGATGTGACTCTCCTCCAGGAAACACAAAGCAGACGTGACTCTCCTCCAGGAAACACAAAGCAGATGTGACTCTCCTCCAGGAAACACAAAGCAGATGTGACTCTCCTCCAAGAAACACAAAGCAGATGTGACTCTCCTCCAGGAAACACAAAGCAGATGTGACTCTCCTCCAGGAAACACAAAGCAGATGTGACTCTCCTCCAGGAAACACAAAGCAGATGTGACTCTCCTCCAAGAAACACAAAGCAGACGTGACTCTCCTCCAGGAAACATAAAGCAGATGTGACTCTCCTCCAGGAAACATAAAGCAGATGTGACTCTCCTCCAGGAAACACAAAGCAGACGTGACTCTCCTCCAGGAAACACAAAGCAGATGTGACTCTCCTCCAGGAAACACAAAGCAGATGTGACTCTCCTCCAGGAAACACAAAGCAGATGTGACTCTCCTCCAGGAAACACAAAGCAGATGTGACTCTCCTCCAGGAAACACAAAGCAGATGTGACCTCTCCTCCAAGAAACACAAAGCAGACGTGACTCTCCTCCAGGAAATACAAAGCAGATTTGACTCTCCTCCAGGAAACACAAAGCAGACGTGACCCTCCTCCAGGAAACACAAAGCAGATTTGACTCTCCTCCAGGAAACACAAAGCAGACGTGACTCTCCTCCAGGAAACACAAAGCAGATGTGACTCTCCTCCAGGAAACATAAAGCAGATGTGACTCTCCTCCAGGAAACACAAAGCAGACGTGACTCTCCTCCAGGAAACACAAAGCAGATGTGACTCTCCTCCAGGAAACACAAAGCAGATGTGACTCTCCTCCAGGAAACACAAAGCAGATGTGACTCTCCTCCAGGAAACACAAAGCAGACGTGACTCTCCTCCAGGAAACACAAAGCAGATGTGACTCTCCTCCAAGAAACACAAAGCAGATGTGACTCTCCTCCAGGAAACACAAAGCAGACATGACTCTCCTCCAGGAAATACAAAGCAGATGTGACTCTCCTCCAGGAAACACAAGGCCGATGTAACTCTCCTCCAGGAAACACAAGGCAGATGTGACTCTCCTCCAGGAAACACAAAGCAGACGTGACTCTCCTCCAGGAAACACAAAGCAGATGTGACTCTCCTCCAGGAAACACAAAGCAGACATGACTTTCCTCCAGGAAATACAAAGCAGATGTGACTCTCCTCCAGGAAACACAAGGCAGATGTGACTCTCCTCCAGGAAACACAAGGCAGATGTGACTCTCCTCCAGGAAACACAAAGCAGACGTGACTCTCCTCCAGGAAACACAAAGCAGATGTGACTCTCCTCCAGGAAACACAAAGCAGATGTGACTCTCCTCCAGGAAACACAAAGCAGACGTGACTCTCCTCCAGGAAACACAAATCAGATGTGACTCTCCTCCAGGAAACTCACCTTGACCAGATGTGACTCTCCTCCACAAAACACAAAGCAGATGTGACTCTCCTCCAGGAAACACAAAGCAGATGTGACTCTCCTCCAGGAAACACAAAGCAGGACGTGACTCTCCTCCAGGAAACATAAAACAGACGTGACTCTCCTCCAGGAAACACAAAGCAGATGTAACTCTCCTCCAGGAAACACAAAGCAGACGTGACTCTCCTTCAGGAAACACAAGGCAGATGTGACTCTCCTCCAGGAAACACAAAGCAGACATGACTCTCCTCCAGGAAACACAAAGCAGACGTGACTCTCCTCCAGGAAACTCACCTCGACGCCACTCTGGAGGCCCAACGCCAGCCATTTCTAGGCGGCCGAGGCCTTTTCCAGCCACGCCGAGGGCAACCTCGCTGGAGCGGCGACTTTGCTCGGGTCGCAGTTTGCACCCGAGAGCGTGGTCTTCAAAGAAATCGTGAAAGGGTAACTTGATTTCCGTCGAACTTGTCCCTCAATAGCTCCAGGCCGAGGTGCTTTAACGTGTACATGCGGAGCATGGCCCCAGCGAGGAAGCTCTTCTCCGGCGCGCTGCGGGATGCACTGGCGACAGACGACGTGGACGACGTGCTCACCGTTATGCGGCGAGACTTCGACTGCACCCTCAACCCAGCCATCGACCGCAACACCGCCAAACCTCACCGAGGAATCCGCACGGCCGCTAGCCGACCTCGTGCGGAGACTGGGTCTGCACGACGTGTAGCGCCTACAGCATCCAGCCCAGCGGCAGTACTCCTGGTGCCGCTGCTGCTACCAAGGCAGGATAAGCCTTGCCGGGTTCGATCGACTGGACGTCAACGCCTGCAGCGTTAACCTGCTCGGGGACAGTAAAATCATCCCGTCCGGGTTTTTTTATCACCACCTGGTCTCAGTGCTGCTGCTGCTGCTCCTGCGAATTCTCAGAGCGGAGAAGCACAGCGCCTACTGGAAACTTAATGTACTGCCACTTGAAGACAACGATTTAGGCTGCATGGACGTGCCTCTGAAGAGCGCCCCAAGCAAAGCGCTCCACACGTGGCTGTGTCAAGGCGCGTTCCCGTGGCCTGGCCGACCTACCGGGCACAAAATGGAGAGACCATTTATATCCTCTCATCGCGGCCGTCCTCCAGTGGAAACAAATGTACAAAGTCTCCCGTAGCCAAATGATGCGGTGACCTCTAGGTGGAGATTGGCACACTGGAAGTTGCTTTCGGCCGTGTGGCTTTAGCCCAATCTCCCCGGGGGTGCCAGACTCTTGCGCTTTCTGCGGTGCCAGGGGAGGATCTGCCCCACCGTTACTGACGCTGCCAGCGGCTCAACTCAGATGTTCCGCCTTTTGGGGACCGTTTTCAGGAGGCTGGGGGTTACCCTTCTACAACAGCAGCTTCGTATATGGGGGTGGTGCCTTACCTGGCTAATACGCGTCACGCTTATTGGCCAACTTCGTCTGTGCCCAAGCGAAGTTGGCGGTGTACAGGACGAGGAAGAAGACGCTGCAAGGTGACACTGACGGCTGCTCTTTGGTGCTTCCAGTGTTCAGGTTCCTGCTCAAGGCGCGGCTCTGGCTGGAGCCGGTGATGCGCTGGGGGTGGGGGGGCGGGGCAGAAAAGCCCCCTTCTGTACCGACGTGAACGTCACCCTCCTTGTCACCTTGTCACGTGCTCGCTCGTCGGGCGTGGCCTGCGCGATGACGACCACCACCACCACCACCACGTGACGTTTTTGTGTCGTGCGTGGCGCGTCCAGTGCCACGTGACGCACCACGTGGCTTTTTGTTTCATTGTGTTTGTGTTGTTTTGTTGCTGGTGACTTTGTGTGTTTCGTGCTGTTGCTGCTGGCGGCAATAAAAGTGGTTCAAAAGTCAAAAGCCTCTCTGTGTGTCTATCTTTAGCTCTCTCTCTCTGTCAATCTCCTTTATTATATCTCCCTCTCTCTCTTCAGCACTCTCTCTTTGTCTAGCTTCTCTCTATATCCATCTCCTATCTTCCATCTCTCCCTGTGCCACTTTCTCTCTCTCTCCACGTTTCTCCCTCTCTTTCTCTCCACCTCCTTTATACTACTCTCTCTGTCTCCATGTGAGTTCCATTCAACTTGGCCGTGGCTGGCAGTCTTCAAATAAAATATATAAATACGTATTTAATTCATGATAAAATATAAATTCGCTCTGTGCTTTCATGCTTTTGATCAAGTCCCCACGTTACTGTGTCAGCAGTTTCGCCGACTCGTCACTTTGTATGGAAAAAAAAAACAATTCTGAACCTTACCCCGGAGCCTGGCACATTAATCAGAAAGGCGGCTCAGGGCACAAAGACAAAGGTCCCCCGTAAAGCCTCTGCAGACTGTTGGGGCAAGTGTTGTTAGTAGTCGCAAGTAGCAGCAGCACCCTGTGTAGGCCGGCACTGTGGCACACGTGGAGAGGTTTCCTGGAGGAGAGTCACATCTGGCCAAGCTGGGTTTCCTGGAGGAGAGTCACATCTGCTTAGTGTTTCCTGGAGGAGAGTCACATCTGGTGAAGGTGAGTTTCCTGGAGGAGAGTCACATCTGGTCAAGGTGAGTTTCCTGGAGGAGAGTCACGTCTGGTCAAGGTGGGTTTCCTGTAAGTGTGTGGCCAGCACGACACCCTCCCGGCCGCCTTTGTCTCCCTAGTGGTGATGTTTAGTACACACTGGACCAGATCCTCATCTTAAAGGTTGAGTCGACCTAGGGGAGGCCCAGGACCGGTTCAGATAACCGCCACAGGTGTTGGCCGTGAGCAATTAAACTAATTAAAATTATATCACTAATTTATCTCACCACTTTATATCACAATATTCTCTCTCGACCCTTTATCTCTCATCAATTTATCTCTCATCGCTTTATCTCTCATCACTTTATCTCTCATCACTTTATCTCTCATCACTTTATCTCTCATCACTTTATCTCTCATCACTCTATCTCTCATCACTTTATCTCTCATCACTTTATCTCTCGTCACTATCTCTCTCATCACATTATCTCTCATCACTTTATCTCTCATCACTTTATCTCTCATCACTTTATCTCTCATCACTTTATCTCTCATCACTTTATCTCTCATCACTTTATCTCTCTCTTCACTTTATCTCCCATCACTTTATCTCCCATCACTTTATCTCTCACCACTTTATCTATCATCACTTTATCTCTCATCATTTTATCTCTCTCATCACTTTTTCTCTCATCACTTTATCTCTCATCACTTTATCTCTCATCACTTTATCTTTCATCCCTTTATCTCTCATCACTTTAACTGTCATCACTTTATCTCTCATCACTTTATCTCTCCTCACTTTATCTCTCATCACTTTAACTCTCATCACTTTATCCCTCATCACTTTATCCCTCATCACTTTATCTCTCTCATCACTTTATCTCTCATCATTTTATCTCTCATCATTTTAACTGCCATCACTTTATCTCTCCTAAATTTATCTCTCATCACGTTAACTGTCATCGCTTCATCTCTCTCGTCACTTTATCTCTCATCACTTTATCTCTCATCGCTTTATCTCTCTCGTCACTTTATCTCTCATCACTCTATCTCTCATCGCTTTATCTTTCATCACTTTATCTCTCTTCACTTTATCTCCCATCACTTTATCTCTCATCACTTTATCTCTCATCGCTTTATCTCTCATCGTTTTATCTCTCTTCACTTTATCTCTCATTACTTTATCTCTCATAATTTTAACTGCCATCACTTTATCTCTCCTAAATTTATCTCTCATCACTTTATCTCTCATCACTTTATCTCTCATCACTTTATCTCCCATCACTTTATCTCTCATCACTTTATCTCTCATCACTTTATCTCTCGTCACTATCTCTCTCATCACTTTATCTCTCATCACTTTATCTCTCATCACTTTATCTCTCTCATCACTTTATCTCTCATCACTTTATCTCTCATCACTTTATCTCTCATCACTTTATCTCTCATCACTTTATCTCTCGTCACTATCTCTCTCATCACTTTATCTCTCATCACTTTATCTCCCATCACTTTATCTCTCATCACTTTATCTCTCATCATTTTATCTCTCATCACTTTATCTCTCATCACTTTATCTCTCATCACTTTATCTCTCATCACTTTATCTCTCTCATCACTTTATCTCTCATCATTTTATCTCTCATCACTTTAACTCTCATCACTTTATCCCTCATCACTTTATCTCTCATCATTTTATCTCTCTCATCACTTTATCTCTCATCACTTTATCTCTCATCACTTTATCTCTCATCACTTTATCTCTCATCACTTTATCTCTCATCACTTTATCTCTCATCACTTTATCTCTCGTCACTATCTCTCTCATCACTTTATCTCTCATCACTTTATCTCCCATCACTTTATCTCTCATCACTTTATCTCTCATCATTTTATCTCTCATCACTTTATCTCTCATCACTTTATCTCTCATCACTTTATCTCTCATCACTTTATCTCTCTCATCACTTTATCTCTCATCATTTTATCTCTCATCACTTTAACTCTCATCACTTTATCCCTCATCACTTTATCTCTCTCATCACTTTATCTCTCCTAAATTTATCTCTCATCACGTTAACTGTCATCGCTTCATCTCTCTCGTCACTTTATCTCTCATCACTTTATCTCTCATCACTTTATCTCTCATCGCTTTATCTCTCTCGTCACTTTATCTCTCATCACTCTATCTCTCATCGCTTTATCTTTCATCACTTTATCTCTCTTCACTTTATCTCCCATCACTTTATCTCTCATCACTTTATCTCTCATCGATTTATCTCTCATCGCTTTATCTCTCTTCACTTTATCTCTCTTTATTTTATCTCTCATAATTTTAACTGCCATCACTTTATCTCTCCTAAATTTATCTCTCATCACTTTATCTCTCATCACTTTATCTCTCACCACTTTATCTCTCACCACTTTATCTCTCATCACTTTATCTCTCATCACTTTTCTCTCATCACTTTATCTCTCACCACTTTATCTCTCATCACTTTATCTCTCATCACTTTATCTCTCACCACTTTATCTCTCATCACTTTATCTCCCATCACATTATCTCTCATCACTTTATCTCTCATCACTTTATCTCTCGTCACTATCTCTCTCATCACTTTATCTCTCATCACCTTATCTCTCTCATCACTTTATCTCTCATCGCTTTATCTCTCATCACTTTATCTCTCGTCACTTTATCTCTCGTCACTATCTCTCTCATCACTTTATCTCTCATCACTTTATCTCCCATCACTTTATCTCTCATCACTTTATCTCTCGTCACTTTATCTCTCGTCACTATCTCTCTCATCACTTTATCTCTCATCACTTTATCTCTCATCACTTTATCTCCCATCACTTTAACTCTCGTCACTTTATCTCTCATCACTTTATCTCTCATCACTTTATCTCTCATCACTTTAACTCTCATCACTTTATCTCTCGTCACTATCTCTCTCATCACTTTACCTCTCATCACTTTATCTCCCATCACTTTATCTCCCATCACATTATCTCTCATCACTTTATCTCTCATCACTTTATCTCTCGTCACTATCTCTCTCATCACTTTATCTCTCATCACCTTATCTCTCTCATCACTTTATCTCTCATCACTTTATCTCTCATCACTGTATCTCTCATCACTTTATCTCTCATCACTTTATCTCTCATCACCTTATCTCTCTCATCACTTTATCTCTCATCACTTTATCTCTCATCACTTTATCTCTCATCACTTTATCTCTCATCCCTTTATCTCTCGTCACTTTATCTCTCGTCACTATCTCTCTCATCACTTTATCTCTCATCACTTTATCTCTCGTCACTTTATCTCTCATCACTTTATCTCTCGTCACTTTATCTCTCGTCACTATCTCTCTCATCACTTTATCTCTCATCACTTTATCTCTCATCACTTTATCTCTCATCACTTTAACTCTCATCACTTTATCTCTCGTCACTATCTCTCTCATCACTTTATCTCTCATCACTTTATCTCCCATCACTTTATCTCTCATCACTTTATCTCTCGTCACTTTATCTCTCATCACTTTATCTCTCATCACTTTACCTCTCATCACTTTATCTCTCGTCACTTTATCTCTCATCACTTTATCTCTCATCACTTTATCTCTCATCACTTTATCTCCCATCACTTTATCTCTCATCACTTTATCTCTCATCACTTTACCTCTCATCACTTTATCTCTCATCACTTCATCTCTCGTCACTTTATCTCTCATCACTTTATCTCTCGTCACTTTATCTCTCATCACTTCATCTCTCGTCACTTTATCTCTCATCACTTTATCTCTCATCCCTTTAACTCTCATCACTTTATCTCATCACTTTAACTGTTAACACTTCATCTCTCATCACTTTATCTCGTCACTTTAACTGTTAACACTTCATCTCTCGTCACTTTATCTCTCATCACTTTATCTCTCATCACTTTATCTCTCGTCACTTTATCTCTCATCACTTTATCTCTCATCACTTTATCTCCCATCACTTTATCTCTCATCACTTTATCTCTCATCACTTTACCTCTCATCACTTTATCTCTCGTCACTTTATCTCTCATCACTTCATCTCTCGTCACTTTATCTCTCGTCACTTTATCTCTCATCACTTTATCTCTCATCACTTTATCTCTCGTCACTTTATCTCTCATCACTTTATCTCTCATCACTTTATCTCTCATCACTTTATCTCTCATCACTTTATCTCTCGTCACTTTATCTCTCATCACTTTATCTCTCGTCACTTTATCTCTCATCACTTTATCTCTCATCACTTCATCTCTCATCACTTCATCTCTCATCACTTTATCTCTCATCACTTTATCTCTCATCACTTTATCTCTCATCACTTTATCTCTCATCACTTTATCTCTCATCACTTTATCTCTCGTCACTTTATCTCTCATCACTTTATCTCTCATCACTTTATCTCTCATCACTTCATCTCTCATCACTTTATCTCTCATCACTTTAACTGCCATCACTTTATCTCTCATCACTTTATCTCTCATCACTTTATCTCCCATCACTTTATCTCCCATCACTTTATCTCTCATCACTTTATCTCTCATCACTTTATCTCTCATCCCTTTAACTCTCATCACTTTATCTCTCATCACTTTAACTGTTAACACTTCATCTCTCGTCACTTTATCTCGTCACTTTAACTGTTAACACTTCATCTCTCGTCACTTTATCTCTCATCACGTTATCTCTCACCACTTTATCTCTCGTCACTTTATCTCTCATCACTTTATCTCTTATCACTCTATCTCTCATCGCTTTATCTCTCATCACTTTGTCTTCATCTCAATCTCTCTCTCTAGATGCATTTGTCGGGTAAAGCGGTCCAGATGCGATTTACGGATAGCCAAAATCGCGAATAGCAAATCCGCAAATAACGAGGGAACGCTGTTTTTATGTCATGTAGACCGCTTCCCTCTGATACCGAATCAATTTTATCTTTTTAAAACGACATCCCGAGGCGTCAAAGAGTTCCGTCTTCAAATCTGGACAAATACAGCGCTGCAGGCGTTAAATATATTTTATATTTATACATCAAATATATAGATTTGTGTACTCTTGTATTAAAAAAATAAAATCCTTCTCGATCTCGTTTAAATTTCGCCTCTCGCTCTGTGCGTATCCTTTCACGGGATGGATCAAGTTGCCGCGGAAAGAGATATTAGCTACGGTGCACAGGATGTCGTGGGTTCGATCCCGACCTTGATGATGCCTGCTGGATATTTGGAGTTTTCGTTTCTCTAATCATCATCACCATCATCATTATCATCACGGTGGCTCTGAGATGTTAAATACCTCGCCCGATATGCAGGAGGTCGTGGGTTCGATCCAGACTTTGATGATGCCCACTGGATATTTGGAGTTTGCGTTTCTCTAATCATCATCACGGTGACTATGAGATGTTAACTACCTCGCCCGGTATGCAGGAGGTCGTGGGTTCGATCCCGATCTTGATGATGCCTGCTGGATATTTGGAATTTGCGTTTCTCTAATCATCATCATCATCATAATCACGGTGGTTATGAGATGATAACTACCTCGCCCGGTATGCAGGAGGTCGTGGGTTCGATCCAGACTTTGATGATGCCTGCTGGATATTTGGACTTTGCGTTTCTGTAATTATCATCGTCATCATCATCACGGTGGCTATGAGATGTTATCGACCTCGCCCGATGTGCAGGAGGTCGTGGGTTCGATCCCGACCCTGACGATGCCTGCTGTATATTCAGAGTTTGTATGTCGCTCTCTCTCTATCTTTTTCTCTCTCCAAGTGGAGCCGTCTCTTATTAGTTGAAAATAATAAACCAATAAATCCTACGTAAAGTGTACATTCCAGAAGGCCTACACTCTCTGTGACCTCACTCGAACGCGCTTACACAATCGCCCCCCCCCCCCCTGTCCTTAACGAGGCACCGCCGACATATCTCCCCCCACTCACCCCACCCACCAACCCCACCAACCCACCCACTCACGTCACCCACCAACCAACCTACTCATTCCACCACCCCACCCACTCACCCACCCATCCCACCATCCCACCCACTCACCAACACCACCCCTCCCTACTAACCCACCAACCCCTACCCCACCAACCCCCCCCCAACCCACCCACCCATCCCACCAACCCATCCATCACCCCACCCACCAACCAACCTAACCAAACCACCCACCACACCAATCCACCCACCAACCCACCGACCCCACCAACCCACCCACCCATCCCACCCATCCCAACAACTCATCCCAAAACCCAACCACCCCACTCACCCATTCACCCCACCCACCAACCCACCCATCCCACCAACCCCCCCCCACCACACCCCACCATCCCACCCACCCACCCACAAACCCACCCACCCATCCCACCCATCCCAACAACCCATCCCAAAACCCAACCACCCCACTCACCCATTCACCCCACCCACCAACCCACCCTACTAACCAACCATTCCACCCCACCAACCCACCCACCCATCCCACCAAACCACCCACCCCACAAACCCACCCACCAACCAACCCACCAACCCACCCTACCAATCAACCTACCCACTAATCCACCCCACCCACCAACGAACCAACCCACCCACCAACTCACCCCACCCACTAACCCACCCACCCACCAACCCACCCCACCAACCAACCCGGTGGGTAGGTGAGCGAGTGGGTGAGTCGGTGGGGGGGGAGGAGGTGAGTCGGGTGGGTGGTGACTGCGTGGGGGTTAATTGTGGGGGCGTGGATGGGGGGGGGGGTGTAGGGTGGGGGGCATGGTGGAGTGCCAGTGTGTGTGTGTGTCAGTGTGTGTGACCTAGAGGCGGTCGGGCGTGGTGCTGGCCACCCACCCCCTCGTGTACCGTTCCGGCCTTCATAGGTGCTCGCTAACAGCACTTGCCCCTACAGTCTGCTAAGGCTACACGGGGGATCTTTATCTTTAGCTTTGTGTGCCCTAGTAACCTGCCGCGCCACACCTATTACCATCATTAGGGGAAAAAAAACGGTGATTCAATCTCCGACCCCCAGGAACATGTTTGCAGATTTGCTGAGCATTTCCGTGAGGTCCTGGGGGAGGGAAAATCCCTCAGCCAGGAAAACATCGTGGCACAAAGTGGGGATGACCCTGCTGAGGCTGCGGTGCCTCAAATATTGGAAGAAGTCACCCCCTTGATTTTGCGCGTTCGTGACTGCAGGAATTCCTCTTTGGTTTTTTCGGTAAAGTCACGAAGAAATAAGAAATAATGATAAAATTACATAATAGCATACGACGTTCAAGTCTGTGTCTTTGCGTTGTCTCTGTTTGTGTCTCCGTGTATGTGTCTTGTCTCTCTCTCTCTCTCTCAAATGTCACACTGAACTTAAGTTTGTGTCTCTGTGTGTTGTCTCTACCTGCGTTTCTGCCTTTGTGTCTACGTGTATGTGTCTCGTCTCTCTCCACAGTCCCTGTGGGCATGCTTATATGTACGTGCCTCTACTTGCTCCAAGTCAGTCCCTTATCTCTGTCTCCACCCCCCGCTCACGGCCAACACCAGTGACGATTATCTGTACCGGTCCCGGGCCTCCCCTAGGTCGACTCAGCCTCAAATGAGTACCTGGTGCGGTGTGTAAACATTTCCACTAGGGAGACAAAGGCGGTCGGGCGTGGTGCTGGCCACCCACCCCCTCGTGTACCGTTCGGGCCTCCATAGGTGCTCGCTAACAGCACTTGCCCCTACAGTCTGTTAAGGCTATACGGGGGATCTTTGTCTTTGTTTGTGTGTCTCTGTGCTAACGCTCTCTTGCTTAGATATCTATATATGTGTCTGCGATCTGTACACTGTCACTCTTAACCTATAATTTAGCAATCTTTGAAATAACGTAATCAGCCAAACCATGCGTTCATTGTGTTTTGACCGACCCTCTGTGTTGCATTATATTGTTTACAAATTTTACTGAATCTTGTTCGATTTGATGTGCTTCTCCATCTCTCTTTGTCTCCCCTACATGCTAAGGCCTCGGCACAAAGACCCTGTCTCTCTGTGCTCCATACGTTGTGTCTCTTTGTGTCTCTGTGTTAACTCCCTCCGCTTAGGTGTCTGTATATATATCTGCGGTTCTGTGTTTACTCTCTCTCTAAAATTTAGCTCTTCTATACCTGATGATGATGATTGCTTGCGTTGCAATTGAAACATCGTATGCTATTACGTAATTTTATTATTATTTCTTATTTCTACGTGACTTTAGCGAAAAAAACAAAGATTAAGTCACCCCCTGTGAGTGGCTGGCTGATGTGCCATCTGTTGAGGAAGTACTGAAGGCGATCCGGAGTCTGAGACCAGGAAAGGCAGCGGGCAGAGATGATCTCCCAAGCGAAATGCTGAGGGAGGGTGACGTTTATGCACAGACAGCCCTATATGACATCATAACAACAGTCTGGACCACTGGACGGGTTCCGCAGGATTGGAAGTATGCCCTGGTGGTCCCCCTCTTTAAGAAGGGGGACCGCACAGACTGTAACAACTACAGGGGCATCTCACTCCTCAGTGTGCCGGGAAAGGTCCTGGCAAGGATTATTCAACATCGCTTTGCCAGGCACGCTGAGGAGAGGCTTGCAGAGCCCCAATGCGGTTTCAGGAAAGGACGGTCCTGTACAGATGCCATATTTTTCTTTCCGTCTACTACAGCAGAGGTGTAGGGAATTCCAGCAAGACCTACATCTCTGCTTTATTGACCTGGTCAAGGCCTATGATACCATCAGTAGGCCTGGGCTCTGGGTTGTTCTTCGTGCTTTTGGAGTCCCTGACCCCCTGCTCACGATCATTAAGGACCTTCATGATGGTGAGCGGGCCCGGGTAAAAATACGTGGCCGGGAGTCAGAGCCATTCACTGTACACCTTGGGGTGCGACATGGATGTCCTCTGGCTCCCACATTATTTAACATCTATTTTGACCACGTAGTTCGTGAAGCCTTCAATAGCTGTACCGGGGGAATCTCCATTTAGTACAGATATAATGGGAGGCTGATCGATGCCCGGGTGCGGTCAAGGGATGGCTCCCTATCGCTCAACCACGTTATGTATGCCGATGATTTGGTAATAGCTGCTCATTCAGAGGAGAAGTTGGAGACACTGCTGCTGAGACTGGATCGTGCCACTAAGAGATGGGGCCTTACCATCAGCCCCACCAAAACTAAGCACCTACCTGGGTATGTTGTACCATCGGACACTCCACCCCCACAACTCACAATCGGTGATGGGGCAGTTGTGGAGAGAGTGGAGAGTTTCCCATACCTGGGCAGTGTGCTTATGACCGGCTCCAGTTTAACAGCAGAAGTCTCACTCCGAATCAGTCGAGCGGCAATATCTTTTCATCGGTTGCGTAACGCTGTGTGGAATCTGCCTGGTCTGTCGCTCCACACTAAGCTTCAGGTCTTCTCAGCCACGGTCATTCCCTCCCTTCTCTACGCTTGCGAAACGTGGACCCCCCTAATGGAACATCTTCGCCGGTTAGAAACATTTAGGTCAGCCTGCCTACGATCCATCCTGGGTTTGACCTGCAGGCTGGATTGTGTGAGGAGCTCACAAATCCTTGAAAGATCTGGGCAAGGTCCCATCGGTGAGCACCTCGGGCGGGCAAGGCTGCGATGGCTGGGTCATGTAGCCCGCATGCCCAGCCACCGCATGCCGAAACAGCTTTTGTTCGGCCGGATTGAGGGGGCTAAGCGGGCGCGGCACGGGCTAGAGAAGAGATGGAGTGATGTGGTACAGGAGGACGTGGAGCTGAGTGGACTTGCCGATGACTGGTACCAGCGGTGTCAGGATCGGCCTCTGTGGAGGAGGCTCGTGAAGGATGCTACTGGGCAGTTGGAGGCAGTCGCCCTCCAACAACAGCGGAGGGCGGAGGAGCGACGCTCAGAACAACGAGCGGAGCGCCGGGTGGCTAAAGCACAGCGGGTTGGCACAGTAGGGGGCACAGGTGGTGCATCAGCCAGTCATCTCAGTCAGTCGACCCGTGGCACCTGGGTCTGCCCAGTGACCTCCTGCCAGCGGGCGTTCGACACTTCACGTGGCCTCACGGTGCACATAGCCTGGCACAAGCGTCGTGGTGACGTCACCGCCACTTAGTGGCGAATGGCGGTTGTTGTTGTTGTTGTGGGGAGCGATAGTGTAGCGGTTAGCGCGCTGCGCTATGAACCTGGCGACCCGGGTTCGATTCCCGCTCACGGCCAACACCAGTGACGATCATCTGAACCGGTCCCGGGCCTCCCCTAGGTCGACTCAGCCTCAAATGAGTACCTGGTGCGGTGTGTAAACATTGCCACTAGGGAGACAAAGGCGGTCGGGCGTGGTGCTGGCCACCCACCCCCTCGTGTACCGTTCCGGCCTTCATAGGTGCTCGCTAACAGCACTTGCCCCTACAGTCTGTTAAGGCTATATGGGGGATCTTTATCTTTGTGTGTGTGTATGTCTGTATGCATGTGTGTCAGTGTGTGTGTGTGTGTGTGTCTGTATGTATGTATGTGTGTCAGTGTTTGTGTCAGTGTTTGTGTCAGTGTTTGTGTCAGTGTTTGTGTCAGTGTTTGTGTCAGTGTTTGTGTCAGTGTTTGTGTCAGTGTTTGTGTCAGTGTTTGTGTCAGTGTTTGTGTCAGTGTTTGTGTCTATATGCATGTGTCTGTATGTGTGTCAGTGTGTCAGTGTGTCTGTGTGTCTGTATGTGAGTGTGTGTGTCTGTGTGTCTGTCTGTGTGTCTGTGTGTCTGTGTGTCTGTGTGTCTGTGTGTCTGTATGTGAGTGTGTGTCTGTATGTGAGTGTGTCTGTGTGTGTGTTTGTGTGTCAGTGTGTGTGTGTGTGTGTCAGTGTGTGTGTGTGTGTGTCAGTGTGTGTGTGTGTGTGTCTGTATCTGTGTGTATGTGTGTCTGTATGTGAGTGTGTGTGTCAGTGTGTGTGTGTGTGTGTCAGTGTGTGTGTGTGTGTGTCTGTATCTGTGTGTATGTGTGTCTGTATGTGAGTGTGTGTGTCTGTGTGTGTGTATGTGTGTCTGTATGTGAGTGTGTGTGTCAGTGTGTGTGTCAGTGTGTGTGTGTGTGTTTTTGTGTCTGTATGTGAGTGTGTGTGTCACTGTGTGTGTGTGTGTCTGTATGTGAGTGTGTGTGTCAGTGTGTGTGTGTCAATGTGTGTGTCTATATGCACTAGTGTAGCGGTTAGCGTGCTGCGCTCCGAACCAGGCTGAGTCATCACGGCATTCGGTCGATCGCAATGAGCGGTGGTGAAAGCAAACAGACAATGTCACTTGTAGCCCTGACTCGTGGTGGTGGTGGTGGGTGGTGGGTGGTGGTGGTGGTGGTGGTGGTAGGTGGTGGTAGGTGGTGGTGGTTGTGGTGGTGGTGGTGGTGATGGTTGTGGTGGTGGTGGTGGTGGTTGTGGTGGTGGTGGTGGTGGTGATGGTGGGTGGTGGTAGGTGGTGGTGGTTGTGGTGGTGGTGGTGGTGATGGTTGTGGTGGTGGTGGTGGTGGTTGTGGTGGTGGTGGTGGTGATGGTGGGTGGTGGTAGGTGGTGGTGGTTGTGGTGGTGGTGGTGGTGATGGTTGTGGTGGTGGTGGTGGTGGTTGTGGTGGTGGTGGTGGTGATGGTTGTGGTGGTGGTGGTGGTGGTGGTGGTGGTTGTTGTGGTGGTGGTGGCGGTGGTGGTGGTGGCGGTGGTGGTGGTGGTGGTGGTTGTTGTGGTGGTGGTGGCGGTGGTGGTGGAGATGGCGGTGGTGGTGGTGGTGGTTGTGGTGGTGGTGGTGGTGGTTGTGGTGCTGGTGGTGGTGGTGGTGGTGGTTGTGGTGGTGGTGGTGGGGGTGTGGGTGGTGGTGGTGGTGGGGGTGGTGGTGGGGGTGGTGGTGGTGGGGGGTGGTGGTGGTGGGTGGTGGTGGTGGTGGTGGTGGTAGGTGGTGGTAGGTGGTGGTGGTGGTGGTGGGTGGTGGTGGTGGTGGGTGGTGGTGGTGGTGGTGGTGGTTGAGGTGGTGGTGGTGGTGGTGGTTGTTGTGGTGGTTGAGGTGGTGGTTGAGGTGGTGGTGGTGGTGGTTGTGTTGGTGGTGGTGGGTGGTGGTGGTGGTGGTGGTGGTGGTTGTGGGTGGTGGTGGTGCTGGTGGTGGTGGTGCTGGTGGTGGTGGTGGTGGTGGTGGTGGTGGTTGTTGTGGTGGTGGTGGTGGGGGTGGTGGTGGTGGTGGTGGTGGGTGGTGGAGGTGGTGGTGGTGGTGGTTGTGGTGGTGGTGGGTGGTGGTGGTGGTGGGTGGTGGTGGTGGTGGTGGTAGGTGGTGGTGGTGGTGGTGGTTGTGGTGGTGGTGGTGATGATGATGATGATGGTGGTTATGATGATGGTGATAATAATGATGGTGGTGATTTGATGGTGGTGATGATGATGGTAGTGTTGGAGATGGTGGTGATGATGATGATGATGGTGGTGATAATGATGATGGTGGTGGTGGTGGTAGGTGGTGGTAGTGGTGGTGGTGGGTGGTGGTGGGTGGTGGTGGTGGTGGTGGTGGTGGTAGGTGGTGGTGGTGGTGGTGGTGGTTGTTGTGGTGGTTGTTTTGGTGGTGGTGGTGGTGGTGGTGGTGGTGGTTGTGGGTGGTAGGTGGTGGTAGGTGGTGGTGGTGGTGGTGGTTGTTGTGGTGGTTGTTGTGGTGGTTGAGGTGGGTGGTGGTGGGTGGTGGTGGTGGTGGGTGGTGGTGGTGGTGGTGGTAGGTGGTGGTAGGTGGTGGTAGGTGGTGGTGTTGGTTGTTGTGGTGGTTGTTTTGGTGGTGGTGGTGGTGGTGGTGGTGGTTGTTGTGGTGGTGGTGGTGGTGGTGGTGGGTGGTGGTGGTGGTGGGTGGTGGTGGTGGTGGTAGGTGGTGGTAGGTGGTGGTAGGTGGTGGTGGTGGTTGTTGTGGTGGTTGTTTTGGTGGTGGTGGTGGTGGTGGTTGTTGTGGTGGTGGTGGTGGTGGTTGTTGTGGTGGTTGTGGTGGTGGTGGTTGTTGTGGTGGTTGTTGTGGTGGTTGAGGTGGTTGAGGTGGTGGTGGTGGTGGTGGTGGTGGTAGTAATGTCGTAGTGTAGCGGTAAGCGCGCTGTGCCACGAACCCGGCGGCCCGAGTTCGATTCCGGTGACGATTATCTGAACCGGACCTGGGCCTTCCCTAGGTCGACTCAGCCTCAAAATGCGTACCTGGGTGAGACAAAGGCGGCCGAGGGGTGGTGCTGGCGATGCGAGGTGGTGCCCGTGTGACGAGGGGGGTGGGGGTTGTTTGAGAAATGTGACGTCACAACAAAATGCGCAACTTTAAATCAATATACACAACACGTACTACTTAAATAGACTTTTTTATACATATAAATGTTTTCTACCTACAACATCAGAGTGAGTGCAGCAGCGACCACGTTAAATACGCAACTACAATGACAACAATAGTTTACAGCGATTTGAAGCATGTTTTAATTTATTTTTTTCGGCGGCGGGGGGCTGGGGCAGAGCTTTGTGACGTCATATTTGAGAGAGAGAGAGGGGGGGGTGGGTGGGTCTGACTTTTTGTGACGTCGTGTAACGAAGAGGGAGGGGGCGGGTCAAAAATCGTCCAAAATCGCGTGACGTCATTTATGGGCGTGCCCCCAAAGTCTCGTGATGATATACGGGTGGTGATCTTTGCGTAGAGCTGAGCATCAACTTCGCCGATCACGGCTGACCCTGCGGTGCCAAGGTCGGCCTCTGTGTACGAGGATGAGGAGGCTCGTGGAGGACGCCGGGGCCGCTGCCGCTGCTGCTGCTGGACAAGTTGGAGGCAGTCGCCACTCCAGCAACAACGGAGCTTCGGAGGAGCGACGCTCATTCCCTCCCACCCCCCCACCCCCCCCACTAACCACCCCCCCCCCTCCCCTCCCCCCCCCCCCACTAACCTCCCCACCCACGCCACCACCCACCCACCTACCCACCCAATCAAGAAATCGCGCGAGAAGAGATTTCGCCCGTAACCTGGCGCACAAAGCCCGTGGCTCATTAACTCGGCGCAGTAGTGAGGAAGAAGTGGGGGAGAATTCTCCGCTCAGTGACCTCGCAGAGGTCACTCGGAGACGGAGGTGGGGGGGGGGGAGAAGGGGCGGGGTGGGGGTGGAGAGGCGGGGGGAGGGGTGAGGAGGGGTGGGGGATGGAGGGGCGGGGATGTGGGGGGGGGGGAGTTGGGGATGGAAGGCCGAGTGGGGGGTGCGGAGAGGTGGGGGGGAGATGGAGATGAGGGGGAGAGGGGGTGTGGGAAGATTCCTAATCCGTTGCCTCTCAGCCACCACCAGCACCAGCACCACCACCAGCACCACCACCAACACCACCAGCCACACCACCAGCACCAGCACCACCAGCACCACCAGCACCACCATCACCACCAGCATCACCACCACCACCAGCATCACCACCACCACCACCAGCACCACCACTACCACCAGCACCACCAGCACCACCACCACCAGCACCACCAGCACCACCACCAGCACCACCACCAGCACTACCACCACCAGCACCACCACCAGCACCACCACCAACACCAGCATCACCACCAGCACCACCACCAACACCAGCATCACCACCAGCACCACCAGCACCACCACCAGCACCACCACCAGCACTACCACCACCACCAGCACCACCACCAGCACCACCACCAACACCAGCATCACCACCAGCACCACCAGCACCACCACCAGCACTACCACCACCACCCTGTACACCGCTTCGATATACGTCGAAGTGACATTCCAGGAAGGCACCCACACTCCACCCACACTCCACCCACACTCCACCCACACTCCACCCCCACTCCACCCACACTCCACCCACACTCCACCCCCACTCCACCCACACTCCACCCACACTCCACCCACACTCCACCCACACTCCACCCCCACTCCACCCCCCCCCCCCACAATTCCCGACGTGAACCCGGGGGGGAATCTCTGCGCCCTGTCCCCCCCCCCCGTGCCGTGAAGGTGGCCCTCTCGGTCTGCGACTCCGCTTGGTGCTCAGCGATGTCAGGTGGAGTGATGGCTCACTCCCTCACTCTCTCTCTCACTCACTCCCTCGCTCACTTCCCTCGCTCACTCCCTCGCTCTCTCTCTCACTCACTCCCTCGCTCGCTCCCTCGCTCACTCCCTCGCTCTCTCTCTCACTCACTCCCTCGCTCACTCCCTCGCTCACTCCCTCGCTCTCTCTCTCGCTCTCTCTTTCTCTCTCTCGCTCTCTCTCGCTCTCTCTTTCTCTCTCTCTCTCTCTCTCTCGCTCTCTCTTTCTCTCTCTCGCTCCCTCGCGCTCTCTTTCTCTCACTCTCCCTCGCTCTCTCTTTCTCTCTCTCTTTCTCTCACTCCCTCGCTCTCTCGCTCTCTCTTTCTCTCGCTCTCTCTCGCCCTCTCCTTCTCTCTTTCTCTCTCGCTCTCTCTCTCACACTCACTCTCTCGCTCTCTCTTTCTCTCGCTCTCTCTCGCTCGCTCTCTCTCGCTCTCTCTCTCGCTCGCTCTCTCTTTCTCTCACTCTCTCTCTCGCTCGCTCTCTATCGCTCTCTCTCTCGCTCTCTCTTTCTCTCACTCTCTCTCACTCACTCTCTCTCTCCCTCGCTCTCTCCCTCGCTCTCTCTTTCTCTCTCTCGCACTCACTCTCTCTCCCTCGCTCTCTCTTTCTCTCGCTCTCTCTCGCTTTCTCTCGCTTTTTTTTATTACGATCAGAGAGGAAACAGGAAGATGCTCGGTGTAGTCGGCACTTTGCTTCGTTCATCATTTCGTTTTTGTTGTTTTTAATGCTTTGCTTTATGTAACCCCCCCTTTTAAATGAAAGACCCAACAAAATATATTTATTTTTTCTGCTCTCCTTACCCCTTCCCTCTCTCCCTACCCCCCTCTCTCTACCCCCCTCTCTCTCTGCCCCCTCTCTCCTCTGTTTCTCTCTCCACTCTCTCTCTCTCCTCTGTCTCTCTCCTCTGTCTCTCTCCTCTGTCTCTCTCTCCTCCCACTCTCACCCCGCTCTGTCTCTCTCCTCTCCCTCCTCTGTCTCTCTCTCCTCTGTCTTTCTCCTCTGTCTCTCTCCTCTGTCTCTCACCCCGCTCTGTCTCTCTCCTCTCCCTCCTCTGTCTCTCTCCTCTGTCTCTCACTCCGCTCTGTCTCTCTCCTCTCCCTCCTACGTCTCTCCGCTCTCACCGTCTCCACCGATGCGCGATCCCAGGACTCCACCCAATCTCTCCTTCTCCCTCCCCCTCTCTCTTTCCCCTCTCTCCCCCCCTCTCTCTCTCTTTCCTCTCTCTCCCCTCTCTCCCCCCTCTCTCTTTCCTCTCTCCCCCCTCTCTCTTTCCTCTCTCCCCTCTCTCCCCTCTCTCCCCTTTCTCTCTTTCCTCTCTCTTTCCTCTCTCCCCCCTCTTTCTTTCCTCTCTCTCCCCTCTCTCCCCCCTCTCTCTTTCCTCTATCCCCCCTCTCTCTTTCCTCTCTCCCCTCTCTCCCCTCTCTCCCCTTTCTCTCTTTCCTCTCTCTTTCCTCTCTCCCCCCTCTTTCTTTCCTCTCTCTCCCCTCTCTCCCCCCTCTCTCTTTCCTCTATCCTCCCTCTCTCTTTCCTCTCTCTTTCCTCTCTCTTTCCTCTCTCCCCCCTCTCCCCTCTCTCTTTCCTCTCCCTCTCTCTCTATTTCCTCTCCCCCTCTCTCTTTCCTCTCCCCCTCTCTCTTTCCTCTCTCTTTCCTCTCCCCCTCTCTCTCTTTCCTCTCCCCCCTCTCTCTTTCCTCTCCCCCTCTCTCTTTCCTCTCCCCCTCTCTCTTTCCTCTCTCTTTCCTCTCCCCCTCTCTCTTTCCTCTCCCCCCTCTCTCTTTCCTCCCCTCTCTCTCTCTTTTTTTTTACGTGGGAGGTATTTTCTTAGAGGCGTAGTGAGTTTTGCTCACGACACAGCGCTGCCTTATTAAAACCACAACGGTAGGAAGTAACTCAGGCAAAGGACGACTATTCCGACAACACTTAGTGATTCGCAAGTACATATATTTTTTTTTTTTAAATCATTAAAATCAACTTAATCACAAAACCAGTCCCCCGTCTCATTCATTCCCCATGCAAACGCACCACGGGCTACCCACCGATGGGCGAGACTGACACCACGACGGCTAAGAAAGGACGCCTCCAATCGCACATGGACAGAGCTCGCACGATGTGGAGGGGGGATCATCTTTGGGTTAGTCAAGGGGTCGCACGAGATGACCCCAGGTCAGCCGTCCTGTTGTACGAAGGGGTTGGGGATGGCCTCCATGCCGTCCAGAGGACTGATGAGCCCCGCGGACGTTCCGGGGCACTTCGAGGCCCAGCGGCCGCGTGTCCTCCGGCAGCTTGTGCTGGTCATGCGGGGTCTCGCAGATATTCGATGGTGCCATCCAGCACCAGGTTGGTTGAGGAGCGGATCGTATCCCTTGAACATGCCACTCGCTTCCCTGCCGCCCTGGAACTTGACGCTGTGTCTCTCTCACTCTTCTCTCTTCTCTGTCTCTCACTCTTCTCTCTCTTTATTTACTCCCTCGTTCGCCCTCTCCCTCGCTCTCTCTCGCTCTCCCTCTCTCACGCTCGCTCCCTCTCTCACGCTCGCTCTCTCCCTCGCTCGCTCTCCCTCTCTCGCTCTCTCTCGCTCTCTCTCGCTCTCCCTCGCTCGCTCTCTCACGCTCTCTCTCCCTGACTCCCTCCCTCGCTCCCTCTCTCACGCTCGCTCTCCCTCCCTCGCTCTCTCCCTCTCTCGCTCTCTCTCGCTCTCCCTCTCTCGCTCTCCCTCGCTCTCTCTCTCGCTCCCTCTCTCACGCTCGCTCTCCCTCGCTCGCTCTCTCCCTCTCTCGCTCTCTCTCGCTCTCCCTCTCTCGCTCTCTCTCGCTCTCCCTCTCTCGCTCTCCCTCACTCCCTCCCTCGCTCCCTCTCTCACGCTCGCTCTCCCCCGCTCGCACTCTCCCTCTCTCGCTCTCTCTCGCTCTCTCTCGCTCTCCCTCGCTCGCTCTCTCACGCTCTCTCTCCCTGACTCCCTCCCTCGCTCCCTCTTCTCACGCTCGCTCTCCCTCGCTCGCTCTCTCCCTCTCTCGCTCTTTCTCGCTCTCCCTCGCTCGCTCTCCCTCGCCCGCTCTCTTTTTTTGTTAACGATCAGAGAGGAAACGAGAAGATGCTCGGTGTAGTCGGCACTTTGCTTCGTTCATCATTTCGTTTTTTTTAGTTTTTTTATGATTTGCTTTATGTAACCACCCCCCCCCCCCCCTTTTAAATGAAAGACCCAACAAAATATTTTTTTTCTGCTCTCCTTACCCCTTCCCTCTCTCTCTCTACCCCCATCTCTGCCCCCGCCCCCCTCTCTCTCTCTGCCCCCTCTCTTCCTACTCCATTTCGCTCTCTCGCTCTCTCTCTCGCTCTCTCTTTTTTATAACTACGACAAGTGGTGCACCTGCACGCAGCCCTTCCCACAGTCAAACGGCCTCCTCACTCCCTCTCTCTCTCTCTCCCTCTCTCACTCCCTCTCTCACTCCCTCTCTCTCTCTCGCTCCCTCTCTCACTCCCTCTCTCTCACTCCCTCTCTCTCTCTCTCGCTCTCTCTCACTCCCTCTCTCTCTCTCGCTCCCTCTCTCACTCCCTCTCTCTCACTCCCTCTCTCTCTCTCGCTCCCTCTCTCACTCCCTCTCTCTCACTCCCTCTCTCTCTCTCTCGCTCTCTCTCGCTCCCTCTCTCACTCCCTCTCTCTCACTCCCTCTCTCACTCTCTCACTCCCTCTCTCTCACTCCCTCTCTCTCTCGCTCTCTCTCACTCCCTCGCTCTCACTCGCTCCCTCTCTCACTCCCTCTCTCTCACTCCCTCTCTCTCTCGCTCTCTATCGCTCCCCCTCTCTCACTCCCTCTCTCTCTCGCTCTCTCTCGCTCCCTCTCTCACTCCCTCTCTCTCACTCCCTCTCTCTCTCTCACTCCCTCTCTCTCTCTCTCGCTCTCTCTCGCTCCCTCTCTCACTCCCTCTCTCTCTCTCACTGTCTCTCTCTCTCTCGCTCTCTCTCGCTCCCTCTCTCACTCCCTCTCGCTCTCTCTCACTCTCTCTCTCTCACTCCCTCTCTCTCACTCTCACTCCCTCTCTCTCTCGCTCTCTCTCGCTCCCTCTCTCACTCCCTCTCTCTCTCTCCCTCTCTCTCTCTCCCTCTCTCTCTCTCTCTCACTCTCTCTCTCTCACTCCCTCTCTCTCACCCTCTCTCACTCCCTCTCTCTCTCACTCCCTCTCACTCTCTCTCACTCTCTCTCTCTGTGAATATGAACACGTATTTAGAGACAGAATTTGACGCGACAGGCATGGAGGCTGCGTCGACAGATCGGTTTGGGGACTGCGTCGATGGGAGTTCAAGCAGCGCAGGGTGAAGATGTGACTCGACAAGATACGAACGCACAAGGGAAGAGACCATTGTGGTGGTGGTGGTGGTGGCGATGATGATGGTGATGATGGTGATCCATACTATAGGTTTGCTTTTGATTAGATCGCGTAAATATAAAAATGTGTGTCGTCAAAAACCCGCCACCACCCGACACAGCCAACTGGTAAGGGGTTTGTCACGTGAACAGGACGTGGCCAATTCGTGACTAGTACAGCACTAGTATATAGTGTAGTGTGTAGTGTATAGTGTAGTGTATAGTGTAGTGTATAGTAGTGTATAGTGTAGTGTATAGTGTAGTGTATAGTGTAGTGTATAGTATACTAGTACAGCACTAGTGTATAGTGTAGTGTATTGTGTAGTGTATAGTGTAGTGTATAGTGTAGTGTATAGTGTAGTGTATAGTATACTAGTACAGCACGAATGTATAGTGTAGTGTATTGTGTAGTGTATAGTGTAGTGTATAGTGTTGTGCATAGTGTAGTGTAGTGTATAGTATACTAGTACAGCACTAGTGTATAGTGTAGTGTATTGTGTAGTGTATAGTGTAGTGTATAGTGTTGTGCATAGTGTAGTGTAGTGTATAGTGTAGTGTATAGTATACTAGTACAGCACTAGTGTATAGTGTAGTGTATGGTGTAGTGTATAGTGTAGTGTATAGTGTAGTGTATAGTGTAGTGTATAGTGTAGTGTATTGTGTAGTGTATAGTGTAGTGTATAGTGTAGTGTATAGTGTAGTGTATAGTGTAGTGTATAGTGTAGTGTATAGTAATGTATAGTGTAGTGTATAGTGTAGTGTATAGTGTAGTGTATAGTGTAGTGTATAGTGTAGTGTACTAGTTCAGCACCACCGGTTGTGTGTTGGAGAGAAAAGCCACAACGTTTACAATCGGATATTCTTTGGGTCTGTAGGTAAAGTCACGTGGGTTGGATTAAAGCAAATAACAAAAAAATCTAACAAATTCATTTTCTTTGAACCTACCTACCTCCTATGAATTCCTGCAGTCACGAAAGCTTTAAGTCAAGATTTGCAATCCGAGTACGACGTTTCGCCGGTAATTACATCTAGCATTATGATGCAGACGGCAGCCAGACTTGGAGTTTGGATGATGGATGACACTAGCTTCGCAAGCGAATAATCACGTGCATTATTTGATGATTCGCTTCCAAGCAGCAAAATACGTCTGTAGCGATCCGACCGGTTATAATTGTATGCATTTCTCTAAAATTTCGATAGATGCTCGCAATTAGTCTTGGCAACGGTGGT
>NC_046133.1:5729039-5789039 GCF_010993605.1 Petromyzon marinus | reverse complement strand
TGATGATGATCGTGATGGTAATGATGATGGTGGTGGTGCTGGTGGTGGCGATAATTCTGGTGATGGTGGCGATGGTGGTGGTGATGCTGGTGGTGATGGCACAGTAGGGGGCACAGGTGGTGCATCAGCCAGTCATCTCAGTCAGTCGACCCGTGGCACCTGGGTCTGCCCCGTGACCTCCTGCTAGCGGGCGTTCGACACTTCACGTGGCCTCAACGTGCACCTAGCCTGGCACAAGCGTTGTGGTGACGTCACCGCCACTTAGTGGCGAATGGCGGTTGTTGATGATGATGGTGGTGGTGGTGATGATGTGATGGTGGTGATGATGATGGTAGTGGTGGTGGTGATGATGATGATGGTGGTGGTGGTGGTGATGGTGGTTATGATGATGGTGGTGGTGGTGGTGGTAATTTGATGGTGGTGATGATGATGGTAGTGGTGGAGATGGTGGTGATGATGATGATGGTGATAATGGTGGTGGAGGTGGTGGTGGTGATGTGATGGTGGTGATGATGATGGTAGTGGTGGTGATGATGATCGTGATGGTAATGATGATGGTGGTGGTGCTGGTGGTGGTGGCGATGATTCTGGTGATGATGGCGATGGTGGTGGTGATGCTGGTGGTGATGCTGGTTGTTGGGAGAGTGGTAGTGTAGCGGTTAGCGCTACGCTGCGCTACGAACCTGGCGAGCCGAGTTCGATTCCCGCTCACTACCACTAACTGTTGCGAATCATGGGCCCCTTCCACTAGGTCGACTCGGCCTCAAATGAGTACCTGGTTGCGGTGTGTAGTTAACATCGCCACTAGGAGAGACAAAGGCGGCCGGGCGTGGTGCTGGCCACCCACCCCCTCGTGTGCCGTGCCGGCCTTCATAGGTGCTCGCTAACAGCACTTGCCCCTACAGTCTGTTACAGGCTAAACGGGGGATCTTTGTCGTTGTCTTTGATGGGGATAATGATGATGATGAGAGGAGGAAATTCGAAAGTGAAGCGGTACGAACGGAGAAGCAGAGAGAGAGGTGGGGTGACGTGCAGTGTGGTGGGATGGTGGGTGGTTGGGTGAGTGGGTGGGTGGGTGGGTGAGTGGGTGGGTGGGTGACTGGGTGGGTGAGTGGGTGGGTGGGTGGGTGAGTGGGTGGGTGGGTGACTGGGTGGGTGACTGGGTGGATGAGTGGGTGGGTGGGTGAGTGGGTGGGTGGGTGGGTGAGTGAGTGGGTGAGTGGGTGGGTGGGTGAGTGAGTGGGTGGGTGGGTGAGTGGGTGGGTAAGTGGGTGGGTGGGTGAGTGGGTGAGTGGGTGGGTGAGTGGGTGAGTGGGTGGGTGAGTGGGTGAGTGGGTGGGTGGGTGAGTGGGTGGGTGGGTGAGTGGGTGGGTGGGTGGGTGAGTGGGTGGGTGAGTGGAAGATTGAGTGGGTGGGTGGGTGTGTGGGTGAGTTGGTGTGTGAGTGAGTGGGTGGGTGAGTGGGTGACTGGGTGGGTGAGTGGTTGGGTGGAAAAGTGGGTGGGTAGGTGGTTAAGTATGTGGATCGGTTGGTTTGTGAGTAGGTAGGTGGGTGAGTGAGTGAATTAGTGGATAAGTGAGTGGGTCTGTGTGAGTGATTGGGTGGGTGGGTTTGAGGGTGAGTGTGTGGGTGAGTGAATGGGTGATTAATCGGATGGGTGAATGTTTGGGTGGGTGAGTGGGTTTGAGGGTGAGTGTGTGGGTGAGTGAATGGGTGATTAATCGGATGGGTGAATGTTTGGGTGGGTGAGTGAGTTTGAGGGTGAGTGTGTGGGTGAGTGAATGGGTGATTAATCGGATGGGTGAATGTTTGGGTGGGTGAGTGATTGAGTCGATGGGTGAGTGGTTGGGTGGGTGAGTGAGTGGGTGGGTGTTGTGACCTCGAGTTTGAGGAGGGTATTTATTTGGACGGATAAATGTAGTTTCATCGCCTCAGAGTCACAAAAGTGACCGTGCCGTGACCTCGTCAATGACTCGGTGGCTATCAAAAACCCGACACAATTATCTCCGAGGAATTGGATCTGGATAGAGAGTTTACGATCGGGGAGCGGTGGCGCAGCGGTTAGCGCACCGCAGCCGTGACCCTTCCACACGTGACTCGTTCTGAAGGTGACACAGGGCTCCGTGGGGCCGAGATGTTGATTACCTCGCCTGGTATACGGGAGGTCGTGGGTTCGATGCAGAACCTATCGCCTGCTGTTGTATATTTTGAGTCTGCGTGTCTCTCTCTCATCATCATCATCATCAAGGTGGCTAGGAGATGTTAACTACCTCGCCTGGTGTACAGGAGGTCGTGGGTTCTATCCCGTCCATGGCGAAGCCTGCTGCTGCTGTAGATTTGGAGTCTGCGACTATCTCTCTCATCATCATCACCAAGGTGGGTAGGAGATGTTAACAACCTCGCCTGGTATGCAGGAGGTCGTGGGTTCCATCCCGTCCATGGCGAAGCCTGCTGCTGTATATTTGGAGTCTGCGTGTCTCTCTCTCATCATCATCATCATCAATGTGGCTAGGAGATGTTAACTACCTCGCCTGGTATGCAGGAGGTCGTGGGTTCCATCCCGTCCATGGCGATGCCTGCTGCTGCAGATTCGAAGTTTTCGTGTCTGTCTCTCCCCGTGGTGTTCCTCCGGTTTTCCCCTCCCCACATCGAGAACCATCTCCGTGCGTGGTTTAGTGAGTTTTTGCTGCGGCTTTGCATTTCCACGTGATCATCATCATGATCATCATCATCATGATGATCATCATCATGATGATGATATTTCGATTGAAAGCTTTCGTAACTGCAATGATTCATCTTCTTTGGTTCTTTCGGTAAAGTCACGTAGAATGAGAATAAAATAATAAATTGATAAAATAAAATTGTGGCCGAAACGTCGTGAGAATGTTATTGTGTTATTTTATTTCATCAATTTATTATTTTATTCTCATTCTACGTGACTTTACCGAAAGAACCAAAGAAGATGATGATTAGAAGCCGCACCAGTGTCTCGTTGAACTCTCATTTGTGATGGGCAGCGGTCGCTTCTGAAAAAAACGTAAAGCTACATAGCTCAGGTGGAACGGGGGTGGGTGGGTGGGTTGGGTCATATTTGCTAAAATAAAAACGTAAACAGACAGCGGTGCTTCAACAAAAACAATTTTTTACACTTTCTGGGAATTTGCAACAACAACATCAACAACATCAAAACCACGACGAGAAATGTACCGCCTCCGAGTAGAATATCCCAGGCGGAGCGGTGATGGCGAACAAGTGGGGGAGAGACTCTTATCACTTCTTGAAGCTGCCAACATTACGTGTTTTGTTATCGCGTTACAGTGTAGCATTATCCGATTATTTTCCCCATTAAAATAAAAAAAACACCGATAGTCCCCAATCAGTGTCAGCGGCTTTTTTATTTTTGTTTTAAGCACCCTGCTTTGAGTTAGTTGGGTGATGTTTTAATATTCACAGTGATACTATTAAAACACCTTTTTTTATCGTCAAATCCATGTGCTCCTCTCAATGTTTCTCTCGCTCGCTGTCTCTCTCAGCACGAATCCACGTTTCGTTTTCACATCCCGGCTCTGTTTTTTTTTAAGTTCCTTTCTCTCTCTCTCTCATTCTCTCTCTTTTTTTACGATCAGAGGAAACGAGAAGATGCTCGGTGTAGTCGGCACTTTGCTCCGTTCATCATTTAGTTTATTTTTATGCTTTGCTTTATGTAACACCCCCCTTTTAAATGAAAGACCCAACAAAATATATTTTTTTCTGCTCTCCTTACCCCTTCCATCTCTCTCTACCCCCCTCTCTGCCCCCCCCCCCTCTCTCTCTCTGGCCCCCTCTCTTCCTACTCCATTTCGCTCTCTCTCTCTCTCTCGCTCCCTCTCTCTCTCTTTTTTTCTTTATAACTACGACAATTGCTGCATCTGCACGCAGCCCTTCCCACAGTTAAACGGCCTCCGACGGGTAGCTCAGATCTGCATGCAGAGCTCTCATTATCTCTCTTATTCTCTCTCTCATCATCTCTCTCATTATCTCTCTTATTCTCTCTCTCATCATCTCTCTATCTCTCTCTCCCGTGTGTGTATCGCTCATTCATTCACTTAACCGCAAGTGCAGTCACTCACGACTCATCGCTCAATCGTTCAATTTAATCGCTCTCCGAATTCCACTCTCTGCTCCGCTGATTCGTTCTCTATCTATCTCTCTCTTTCGTTCATTCATTCAATCATTGGAACGAGGCACTCGCACGTTTTATTCGCTCATTAACCGAGCTAATTAATTGCTCACTGATTACCCCGCGGCTGGCCTGTCCATCCTGGTCACTCACGCACAGGCAAAGATCCCCCGTGTAGCCTTTGACAGACCGTAGGGGCAAGTGCTGTTCGCGAGCGGCATCTGTGAAAGCCGGCACGGCACACGAGGGGGTGGGTGGCCAGCAGCACCACGCCCGGCCGCCTTTGTCTCACCCCCAGTGGCGATGTTTACGGCACACCGCACCGGGTGCTCATTTGAGGCTGAGTCGACCTAGTGGAGGCCCAGAACCGGTTCAGATAATCGTCACTGGTGGTGTTGGCCCTGAGCGGGAATCGAACTCGGTTCATAGCCGAGTTGGTAGCGGCAGCGTAGCGCTAAGCACAACGCTGCCGCTACACGCAGACAAAGATCCCCCGTGTAGTCTCAACAGACTCATAATCTTTGGTTCTTTCAGGTAAAGTCACGTCGATAAATAAAACAAAAAACACACTTGTATATATATTTTTTTTATCTCCGTGACTTTACCGACAGAACCAAATCGTTTGAATTACTGCAGTCGCGAAAGTTTTAAGTTAAAATCTTAACAGACTGTTGGGGCAGGTGGTGCTAGCGAGTAGTAGCAGCACCCTATAAAGACATATACACACACACACCGATAGACAGAGACAGACATACACACACAGCCACACACACACACAGACATACATACACACAGCCACACATACATAGACACACACACAGATAGACAGACACACACAGACACACACCGATAGACATAGACACAGACACACACACAGCCACACATACATAGACACACACACGGATAGACAGACAGAGACACACACACACAGACACACACACACCGATAGATAGAGACACAGACATACACACACAGCCACACAGACAAACAGACACACACACAGACATACACACACAGCCACACATACATAGACACACACACAGATAGACAGACAGACACACACAGACACACACATACACAGACACACATACACAGACACACACACAGAGACAGACAGACACACACAGACACACACACAGACACACACACAGACACACACAGACACACACACCGATAGACAGAGACACAGACACACACAGCCACACATACATAGACACACACACAGATAGACAGACAGACACACAGACACACACTGATAGACAAAGACACAGACATATAACAACCGCCATTCGCCACTAAGTAGCGGTGACGTCACCACGACGCTTGTGCAAGGCTATGTGCACCTAGAGGCCACGTGATGTGTCGAAAGCCCGCTGGCAGGAGGTCGCGGGGCAGACCCAGGTGAAAAGGGTCGAATGACTGAGATGACCAGCTGATGCACCACCTGTGCCCCCTACTGTGCCAACCTGCTGTGCTTAAGACACCCGGCGCTCCGCTCGTTGTTGTGAGTGTCGCTCCTCCGCCCTCCGTTGTTGTTGGAGGGCGACTGCCTCCAACTACCCAGTAGCGTCCTTCACGAGCCTCCTCCACAGAGGCCGACCTTGACACCGCTGGTACCAGTCATCGGCAAGTCCACTCAGCTCCACGTCCTCTTGTACCATATCACTCCATCTCTTCTCTAGCCCGTGCCGCGCCCGCTTAGCCCCCTCTATCCAGCCGAACAAAAGTTGTTTAGGCATGCGGTGGCTGGGAATGAGGGCTACTTGACCCAGCCAACGCATCCTTGCCTGCCGGAGGAGCTCACCGATGGGACGTTGCCCAGATCTTTCAAGGATGTGTGAGCTCCTCACACAATCCTGCCTGGTTAAACCCATGATGGATCGTAGGCAGGCCAGCCTAAATGTGTATAACCCGCGAAGATGCTCCATTAGGGGGGTCCACGTTTCGCAAGCATAGAGAACGAAGGGAATGGCCGTGGCCGAGAAGACCTGAAGCTTCGTGCGGAGCGACAGGCCACGTAGGTTCCACAAAACGCAACCGATGAAAAGATATTGCCGCTCGACTGATTCTGAATGAGACCTCTGCTGTGAAACCGGAGCCGGTCATGAGCACACTGCCCAGGTATGGGAAACTCTCCACTCTCTCCACAACTGCCCCATCACCGATTGGGAGTTGTGGGGGTGGGTTGCCGCATGGTACAAAATACACAAGCAGGTGCTTCGTTTTGGTGGGGCTGATGGTAAGGCCCTACCTCTTAGTGACACGCTCCAGTGTCAGCAGCAGCGCCTGCAACTCCTCCTCTGAGTGAGTGGAAATTACCAGATCATCGGGATACATAACGTGTTTGACTAATAGGGAGCCATCCCTTGACCGCACCCGGGCATCGATCAGCCTCCCATTGTATCTGTACCAGATGGAAATTCCTCTGGTACAGCCATAAAAGGCTTCACGAACTACGTGGTATAAAAATATGTTAAACAATGTGGGACAGAAAGGACATCCCTGTCGCACCCCAAGGTGAACAGGGAATGGCTCCAAATCCCTACCAGGTAAAGCAGAGATGTAGGTCTTGCTGGAATTCGCTACACCTCTGCTGTAGCAAACGTACAGAAAATATGGCATCTGTGCCGCCCATCCCTGAAACCACATTGATGCTCTGCGAGCCTCGCCTCTGCATGCCTGGCAAGGCGATGTTGAATAATCCTTGCCAGGACCTTAACCGGCAAACTGAGGAGTGAGATGCCCCTGTAGTTGTTACAGTCTGTGCGGTCCCCCTTCTTAAAGATTGTGTCCATAAGGGCATCCTTCCAATCCTGCATAACCCGTCCAGTCGTCCAGACTGTTGTTATGATATCATGTAGGGCAGTCTGTGCACAAACGCCACCCTCCCTCAGCATTTCGCTTGGGATATCATCTCTGCCCGGTGCCTTTCCTGGTCTCAGACTCTGGATCGCCTTTAGTACTTCCTCAACAAATGGCACCTCAGCCAGCCACTCACAGGGGGTAACTTCTTCGTCCAATATTTGAGGCACAGCAGCCTCAGCAGGGTCATCCCCACTTTTTCCCATTATGTTTTCCATTACTTCACAGAAATGCACAGCAAATTTGCGAACCTGTCGGAGATTGGATCGCAGTTTTTTTCCCTAATTATGGTAATAACTGTGGTGCTGCATGTTACTTTTTTGATGGAGTTAAATAGAGATTTGTGATCGCGGGCCACTGAAGCAGACTCCATCTACTCACCAACCCGCGACCACCACCCATCCTTGCAGCGCCTCACAGCTCTCCAAACCTCCGAGCGAAGGCTGCGGTAAGCCTCCTCATTATCTGACGTGGGATGCTGTAGACGATTAAAGTGGGCCTGTCGCTTTTTCTCAGCCATCCTGAACACCTCCTCTGTCATTGCAGCTGCCTGAGTCACAATACTGAACCTCGCCCATTTACCCTCGATATCTGCAGGAGTGGGGGACGACAAGCGATGATTACATAATCGCCTGCAACTTTCATCAGCTAGCTGAGACCAGGCCACCTTAGGTTGGAATGGGGTCCTGGGTGTACACCTACCACCGGAGTGGAAGAATGGCAGGCGCATCTTACAGATGACAAGTCGATGGTCAGAGGGCAGATCAGCTCCACGGTAGGTCCTGGTGTCAAGGACATGGGCCCTCATCTGCTGCTATGTAGTCCAGCAGATGTTATTGCTTGGACCCGGGATGCATCCATGATGTTGTGTGGATGCACCGATGTCGGAACGGCGTGTTGGTAATTACAAGCCCATGGGCTGCACAAAAATCTAGCAGCCTCTTACCGTTTTTATTGAGCTAATCTTGCCCATGCCTTCCATTCACTCCAGACCAGGTGCCAGCATCATGACCAACTCGGCATTGAAGTCACCCAACAAGATGACTCTATCCCGAGGATCCACTTTAGCCAGAACCTGCGACAGTAGGTCATATAAGGAATCTGACTCATCGGCCTTGCCTGCATCCCTCCACGGATGTTCGTCTTCGGATGGGGCATAAATAACCAAAACCACCACTCCTCGCCTCCGGTTGATGGGAAGGCGAGCCGAATGTAGCCTGGGCTTACAGCTTCTCACACCTCACCGCCACGCTCCCACGCACCCTTCATTATTTTGTTCAGAAGAAGAGCCACTCCCTGTTGTTTGGTAGTCTCTTGCCCAGAGTAGAGGACTATTCACACCTCATGGTGGCAGGAGACAGAACCGGTCCACCGGACCTCCTGAATGCCACAGAGATCCAGGCGGTACCGGTGCAGCTCCCGACAGAGGAGTGGCAGCCTCTCCTCCGCAGTCAGTGTTCGAACATTCCACGTGGCCATCCGTAGTGGTTTTTTGGTGTTTCTGGAGGAGCCCCGAGGGTAGAGATTCAATCTCCTGGCTCCACCAAATGGGGTTTGGCCAGGAGACGTCATAGACGCCTGTCCCCCCGGGGCCCCCGGCACAAGCTTATTAATTAGATATGTTTTATGTGGTTTTGTGGTAATTTATTGAAGGTGGAGGGGCTACCGTCCAGAGTCCCCATTTGTCCGCTGTGGTGGTTACCAACGCCCTGAGGGGAATGGCCAATAGGAATTCCCCCCTCCCCCCCACAGCACTGTCCACGGCAGGTAAGGGGTAGTTTTTGCCCGGACATACACACACAGCCACACGGACAGACACACACCACGACACAAAATAAAATAAGAATCCCCCGTATAGCCTTAACAGACTGTGGGGGCAAGTGCACAAACACAGAAACACTACACGCACTAAGACACACACACACACAGAGAGAGAGAGACTTCAATCAAAGGAATCAGCATCCGCTCGGAGCCTTTGGGTTGTTTGGTGGAGCGGCCTCCTGCTGGAGCTACGAAACTCCGTTGCAATAAAATGTGAAATGAATGCCTCGTGGCCCGGCTCGTTTCCGTTTGGGTCAAAGGAATAAAACGTCCATTAGGGCGTTTTATAGCGGGCCTGCTAAATCACCACCGGCAGGAAACGGTGGCTAGAACGAGAGAGAGAATGGGGGAGGGCAGAGAAGGTGTCTGTGTGTGTGGGGGCGGGGGGCCACACCGCTGGCTAGCGTTAGACATCGAGAACACGTTGCCACCTGCACCACCACCATTACCAGAGACAAAGATCCCCCGTATAGCCGTAACAGACTGTAGGGGCAAGTGCTATTAGAGAGCAGCACCTTTCAAGGCCGGAACAGTAGCGCGAGGGGTTGGGTGGCCAGCACCACGCCCGGCCGCCTTTGTCTCACCCCCAGTGGGCGATGTTTACTGCACACCGCACCAGGTACGCATTTGAGGCTGAGTCGACCTAGGGGAGGCCCAGGACCGGTTCAGATAATCGTCACTGGGTGTTGGCCGTGAACGGGAATCGAACTCGGGTCGCCGGTTCATAGCGCAGCGTAGCGCTAACCGGTGCACTACCACCACCACTCAGCCAACCACCACCACAACCAACCAACCACCACCACAACCAACCACCACCAACCAACCACCACCACCAGGTTGTTGTTGTTGGTGGTGGTGGGGTGAGGTGGGTGGGTGGGTGGTGGGGGGAGGGAGGGAGGATGGGTGGGTTAGTGATAGGGGGAAGTGGGTGAGTGGGTAGTGGGGGGAGGGAGGGTGGGTGGGTGAGTGGTGGGGGGAGGTTGGTGGGTGGGTGGTGGTGGGAGGGTGGGTGGGTGGTACTAAAATTACCCATTATGCGTTTTTACTGAGAATCGATTTGAGGCGTTTGGCAATTTACGAAAAAAATTCATGAATCTCAAAAGCGACGGGAGGCAACTGAGGGGAGAGAAGGAATTGCCATAGAAAGCACGGGTGCATTGTGCCTGGCTGGGAGATGTTAACTACCTCGCCTGGTATACAGGAGAGTCGTGGGTTCCATCCATACCATAAGGGCACCAGCTGCTGTATATTTGTAGTTTGAGTGTCTCTCTCCGTAGTTCCGTACATTTTTCTCCGGGTCCTCCGGGTTTTCCCTCCACATCACCACGCTCTTCTAGAGCGTTTGGCTTCTGCTACTCATTTCCATACTTGATGATGATGATATTGTTGTCAAGCCACTTCGTTGAGCTATCATTCTTGATTGGCAGGTCGCTTCTGAGAAAGAGCTATGTAGCACAGTGGGGCCTGATCTGGTTTAGAATAGAGGACACGCCTTCTGGGTAAGTGAATAGAGTACACTGGTGCATTCTGGGAGAGTAAATAGAGGACACTGGTGCATTCTGGGAGAGTGAATATGGGACGCTGGTGCATTCTGGGAGAGTGAATAGAGAACACAGGTGCATTCTGGGAGAGTGACTAGAGGACACTGGTGCATTATGGGAGAGTTAATAACGAACACTGGTGCATTCTGGGAGAGTAAATAGAGAACACTGGTGCATTCTGGGAGAGTGAATAGAGAACACTGGTGCATTCTGGGAGAGTGAATAGAGAACACTGGTGCATTATGGGAGAGTTAATAACGAACACTGGTGCATTCTGGGAGAGTAAATAGAGGACACTGGTGCATTCTGGGAGAGTAAATAGAGGACACTGGTGCATTCTGGGAGAGTTAATAGAGAACACTGGTGCATTCTGGGAGAGTGAATAGAGAACACTGGTGCATTATGGGAGAGTTAATAACGAACACTGGTGCATTCTGGGAGAGTGAATAGAGGACACTGGTGCATTATGGGAGAGTTAATAACGAACACTGGTGCATTCTGGGAGAGTAAATAGAGGACACTGGTGCATTCTGGGAGAGTGAATAGAGGACACTGGTGCATTATGGGAGAGTTAATAACGAACACTGGTGCATTCTGGGAGAGTAAATAGAGGACACTGGTGCATTCTGGGAGAGTGAATAGAGAACACTGGTGCATTCTGGGAGAGTGAATAGAGAACACTGGTGCATTCTGGGAGAGTGAATAGAGGATACTGGTGCATTCTGGGAGAGTGAATAGGGGACACTGGTGCATTCTGGGAGAGTGAATAGAGGATACCGGTGCATTCTGGGAGAGTGAATAGGGGACACTGGTGCATTCTCGGAGAGTTAATAGAGAACACTGGTGCATTCTGGGAGAGTTAATAGAGGACACTGGTGCATTCTGGGAGAGTGAATAGGGGATACTGGTGCATTCTGGGAGAGTTAATAAAGAACACTGGTGCATTCTGGGAGAGTTAATAAAGAACACTGGTGCATTCTCGGAGAGTTCATAGAGAACGCTGGTGCATTCTGGGAGAGTGAATAGAGAACACTGGTGCATTCTGGGAGAGTGAATAGAGGACACTGGTGCATTCTGGGAGAGTGAATAGAGAACACTGGTGCATTATGGGAGAGTTAATAACGAACACTGGTGCATTCTGGGAGAGTTAATAGACAACACTGGTGCATTCTGGGAGAGTGAATAGGGGATACTGGTGCATTCTGGGAGAATAAATAGATGGCACTGATGCATTCTCGGAGAGTGAATAGATGGCACGGGTGCATTCTGGGAGAGTGAATATATGACACTGGTGCATTCTGGGAGAGTGATGAGAGTACACTGGTGCATTCTGGGAGAGTGAATAGAGGATACTGGTGCATTCTGGTCGAGTGAATATATGACACGGGTGCATTCTGGGAGAGTGATGAGAGTACACTGGTGCATTCTGGGAGAGTGAATAGATGACACTGGTGCATTATGGGAAAGTGAATCGACGATGCGGGTGCATTCTGGGAAATAGAATAGAGGAGACTAGTGCATTCTGAGAGGGCGATTAGCCCCCAATTGGTTTCCTCCGGATTCTCTGGTTTCCTACTCCCATAGTTAGACCCACACCCACAGTGGAACTGCTGTCGGCCGTGCGACTCAGCACTGCTGAAAGATTCCGACTCTGCTCCTGATGTACAATTGAGGAAGTCATCGTCTATAACGTGCTTCTTGCACCCCCACCCCACCACACCCACCCTGGCACCTCCGATTAGCACGGATGACTACGTGCGGTGCGAAATAAGTTCAACGTACATACCTGGTTTGGTTTGCCATCTTTCCCCCGGCACCACCGATCAGCACGGATGACCACGCGCTTTGCGACAGAAGTCCAGCGTACACAGCGCGCACATACGTCCCCCGCGTGTGTATATGTGTACGCACATTCCCAAGTCTGGTGGCGATGTTGAAATCGCAGGGGAGGTGACACCATTATCTGGAACGGCCAAGCGTAGAGGCTGCTGCGATGATTAGTGCGCCTTGCTCCATGAGCTGTGCAGCCCTTCCAGGGCAAAGGGTTTCCCAACATTTCCGTCACGGTGGCGAGATGATGTTGGCTACCTCGCCTGGTATGCAGGAGGTCGTGGGTTCGATCCCGACCGCTGACGGTGCCTGCTGGATATTCAGAGTTTGCGTGTCTAAGACTCGTCATCATCACGGTGGTGAGAAGATGTTGGCTACCTCGCCTGGTATGCAGGAGGTCGTGGGTTCGATCTCGACGCTGACGGTGCCTGCTGGATATTCAGAGTTTGCGTGTCTAAGACTCGTCATCATCACGGTGGTGAGAAGATGTTGGCTACCTCGCCTGCTATGCTGGAGGTCGTGGGTTCGATCCCGACGCTGACGATGCCTGCTGGATATTCAGAGTTTGCGTGTCTAAGACTCGTCATCATCACGATGGCGAGAAGATGTTGGCTACCTCGCCTGGTATGCAGGAGGTCGTAGGTTCGATCCCGAACGCTGACGATGCCTGCTGGATATTCAAAGTTTGCGTGTCTAAGACTCGTCATCATCACGGTGGCGAGAAGATGTTGGCTACCTCGCCTGGTATGCAGGAGGTCGTGGGTTCGATCCCGACGCTGACGGTGCCTGCTGGATATTCAGAGTTTGCGTGTCTAAGACTCGTCATCATCACGGTGGCGAGAAGATGTTGGCTACCTCGCCTGGTATGCAGGAGGTCGTGGGTTCGATCCCGAACGCTGACGATGCCTGCTGGATATTCAGAGTTTGCGTGTCTAAGACTCGTCATCATCACGGTGGCGAGAAGATGTTGGCTACCTCGCCTGGTATGCAGGAGGTCGTGGGTTCGATCCCGACGCTGACGATGCCCGTTATTAATTTGGAGTTTGCGTGTTTGTCTATCTCTCTCTCTCTCATCATCATCACAATCATCACGGCGTCTCTCACTGTTCTCTCTCTCTCCTCGTGCTCGCGTGGATATTTGTCTCTCTCGACAACTGAAACCAACGTCACGCCTATCGGAGAATTTGGGCGGCTGCTATGAATTTCCACGCGATGATGATGATGATCATGGACCACTTCGTTGAGCAGCTTTCATTTGCGATTGCCAGGTCGCTTCTGAAACAAACAAACAAACAAGCAATAGAAGGCGACTGACGTAGCTCATTGAAGGGAGGGGGGGGAGGGGGGTGGTCTTACCTGGTAAAATAAAAATTAAGTGTTGGGTTTGGTTTAATTTTTAATTCTTTCGATTTTGTCTTCCACGGAGCCGCTGGAGTGGTGGCCTCGCGAATCGCCACGGATCCTCGGGGCTCTCGGCACGGACGAGGCGAGGAGCTAGGGCGGGTGAGGAGGTAGCCGGGCAAAAGGTCATTTGTTAAACGGCATCATCGCCGTCGTCATCATCGTGATTGTGATCATCGTTATCGTCGTCATCATCATCGCCTGACCATCACCGTCAGCAGCATCGCCATCATCGTTATCGCCGTCGTCATCCTCGTCATCATTATCATTGTCTTCGTCATCGTCGTCATCATCATCGCCGTCGTCATGATCATCATCATCATCGTCATAATCATAATTGTCGTCGTCGTCGTCGTCATCATCATCGTCGTCGTCATTGTCATCATCATTGTCGTCATCATCATCATTGTCGTCATCATCATCATCATCGTCATCATCATCATCGTCGTCATAGTCATTGTCTTCGTCATCATCGTCATCATCATGATCATCATCGTCATCATCGTCATCATCATCATCGTCATCATCATCATAGTCATCGTCATCATCATCGTCATCATCATCATCATCGTCATGGTCGTCGTCATCATGATCATTATCAACATCATGGTCATCGTCATCATCATCGGCATCATCATAATCATTGCAAATTATTATCGTCATCGTCATTATCATCGTCGTCATCATTATCATCATCGTAATAATCGTAATCATCATCGTCATCATCATCGTCATCATCTTCATTGATTCTATACCGTCTGTAAGCAAATGAGACGTGAGTATCCGGCGATTCCGAAAGTTGATTGCCCAATTGATTGTCAGTCTATGTAACCCTATGGGTCGCAGCGTGAATATTGATCTCTATGTATGCATGTGGATCTCTATGTTAATCTATAGGTCTGTATGTAACTCTATGGGTCTCTGTGGAACTCTATGGGTCTCTGTGTAACTGTATGGGTCTCTATGTAACTGATGGGTCTCTGTGTAACTGTATGGGTCTCCATGTAACGCTATGGATCTCTGTGTCACTCTATGGATCTCTGTGTGACTCTATGGGTTTCTGTGGAACTCTATGGGTCTCTGTGTAACTGTATGGGTCTCTATGTAACTCCATGGGTCTCTATTTAACTCTATGGGACTCTATATAACTCTATGGGTCGCTATATAACTCCATGGGTCTCTGTGTAAATCTATGGATCTCTGTGTCACACTATGGGTCTCTGTGTAACTCTGTGGGTCTCAATGTAACTCTATGGGTCTATATGTAACTATATGGATCTCTGTGTCACTCTATGGATCTCTGTGTTACTCTATGGGTCTCTGTGTAACTCTGTGGGTCTCAATGTAACTCTATGGGTTTATATGTAACTATATGGACCTCTGTGTCACTCTATGGACCTCTGTGTTACTCTATGGGTCTCTGTGGAAATCTATGGGTCTCTGTGTAACTTTGTGGGTCTCTGTGTAACTCTATGGCTATCTGTGTAACTCTATTGGTCTCTACGTAACTCTATTGGTCTCTGTGGAACTCTATGGGAATCTATGTAACTCTATGGATCTCTGTGTAACTCTATGGATCTCTGTGTGACTCTATGGGTCTCTGTGTAACTCTGTGGGTCTCAATGTAACTCTATGGGTCCATATGTAACTATATAGATCTCTGTGTCACTCTATGGATCTCTGTGTTACTCTATGGGTCTCTGTGGAACTCTATGGGTCTCTGTGTAACTTTGTGGGTCTCTGTGTAACTCTATGGCTCTCTGTGTAACTCTATTGGTCTCTATGCAACTCTATTGGTCTCTGTGGAACTCTATGGAATCTATGTAACTCTATGGATCTCTGTGTCACTCTATGGATCTCTGTGTGACTCTATGGGTCTCTATGTAACTCTATGGGTCTCTGTGTAACTCTGTGGAACTCTATGGGTCTCTATGTGACTCTATGGGTCTCTATGTAACTCTATGGGTCTCTGTGTAACTCTGTGGAACTCTATGGGTCTCTATGGCTCTCTATGGATCTCTGTGTCACTCTATGGGTCTCTGTGTAACTCTATGGGTCTCTGTGTAACTCTGTGGGTCTCAATGTAACTCTATGCGTCTTTATGTAACTCTGTGTAACTCTATGGGTCTCTATGGGTCTCTATATAACACTATGGGTCTCTGCGTAACTCTATGGGTCTCTATGTAACACTATGGTTTTCTATGTAACTCTATGGATCTCTGTGTCACTCTATGGATCTCTGTGTCACTCTATCGGTCTCTGTGTAACTCTATGGGTCTCTGTGTAACTCTGTGGGTCTCAATGTAACTCTATGGGTCTCTATGTAACTCTGTGTAATTCTGTGGGTCTCAATGTAACTCTATGGGCCACTGTGTAACTCTATGGGTCTCTGTGTAACTCTGTGGAACTCTATGGGTCTCTATGGCTCTCTATGGATCTCTGTTTCACTCTATGGGTCTCTGTGTAACTCTATGGGTCTCTGTGTAACTCTGTGGGGCTCAATGTAACTCTATGCGTCTCTATGTAACTCTGTGTAACTCTATGGGTCTCTATGGGTCTCTATATAACTCTATGGGTCTCTGCGTAACTCTATGGGTCTCTATGTAACACTATGGGTTTCTATGTAACTCTATGGATCTCTGTGTCACTCTGTGGATCTCTGTGTCACTCTATGGGTCTCTGTGTAACTCTATGGGTCTCTGTGTAACTCTGTGGGTCTCAATGTAACTCTCTGGGTCTCTATGTAACTCTGTGTAACTCTGTGGGTCTCAATGTAACTCTATGGGCCTCTGTGTAACTCTGTGGAACTCTATCGGTCTCTATGTGACTCTATGGGTATCTATGTAACTCTATGGGACTCTATGGGTCTCTCTGTAACTCTCTGGGTCTCTGTGTAACTCTATGGGTCTCTATGTAACTCTATGGGTCTCTGTGTAACTCTATGGGACTCTATGGGTATCTATGAAACTCTATGGGACTCTGTGTAACTCTATGGAACTCTATGCGTCTCTATGGGTCTCTATGTAACTCTATGGATCTCTGTGTCAGTCTATGGATCTCTACAAAACTCTATGGGTCTCTATATAACTCTATGGGTCTCAATGTAACTCTATGGGTTTATATGTAACTCTATAGGTCTCTGTGTAACTCTATGGGTCTCTATGTAACTCTATGGATCTCTGTGTCACTCTATGGATCTCTGTCTCACTCTATGGATCTCTGTGTGACTCTATGCGTCTCTGTGGAACTCTATGTGTCTCTATGGATCTCTATGTAATTATATGGATCTCTTTGTCACTCTATGGGTCTCTGTGTAGCTCTATGGGTCTCTGAGTAACTCTATGGGTCTCTATGTAACTCTGTGGGTCTCTATGTAACTCTATGGGTCTTTATGTAACTCTATGGCTCTCTGTGTAACTCTGTGGGTCTCTGTGTAACTCTATGGGTCTCTATGCGTCTCTATGTAACTCTATGGGTCTCTGTGAAACTCTGTGGGTCTCTGTGTAACTCTGTGGGTCTCTGTGTAACTCTATGGGTCTCTACGAGGCTGTGGGTCTCTATGTAACTCTATGGGTCTCTGTGGAACTCTGTGCGTCTCTGTGTAACTCTATGGGTCTCTATGTAACTGTATGGGTCACTGTGTAACTATATGGATCTCTATGTATCTATATGGATCTCTACGTAACTCTATGGGTCTCAGTGTGACTCTATGGGTCTATATGCAACTCTATTGGTCTCTATGTAACTCTATGGGTCTCTATGTAACTCTTTGGATCTCTGTGTAACTCTATGGGTCTCTGTGTGATTCTATGGGTCTCTGTGGAACTCTATGGTTCTCTATGGATCTCTATGTAGTTATGTGGATATCTGTGTCACTCTATGGATCTCTGTGTGACTCATTGGGTCTCTGTGGAACTCTATGGGTCTCTGTGTAACTCTCTGGGTCTCTGTGTAACTCTATGGGTCTCTAAGTAACTCTATGGGTCTCTGTGTAACTCTATGGGTCTCTATGCATCTCTATGAGTCTCTGTGTAACTCTATTGGTCTCTCTCTAACACGATGGGTCAATGTGTAACTCTATGGGTCGCTATGTAACTCTATTGGTCTCTGTGTAACTCTATGGGTCTCTATGCAATTATATGGGTCTCTGTGTAACTCTATGGATCTCTGTGTGACTATGGGTCTATATGCAATTATATGGGTCTCTGTGTAACTCTATGGATCTCTGTGTGACTCTTTGGGTCTCTATATAAATCTATGAGTCTGTCTAACTCTATGGGTCTCTGTGTAACTCTATGGGTATCTATGTTAGTGGGCATGAGGGGGGCATGGGGGGGGGGGGAGGGGGGGCGCCTCGCGCTGTGAACACAGCACACAGCACACAACACACAACAGCACACAGCAACACAGCACCCACTACACAGCAGCACACAGCAACACACAGCAACACACAGCACACAGCAGCACACAGCACACAGCAACACTCAGCAGCACACAGCACACAACAACACACAGCAACACACAGCACACAACACACAGCACACAACACACAGCAACACACAGCACACAGCAACACACAGCAACACACAGCACACAACACACAGCACACAACACACAGCAACACACAGCACACAGCAACACACAGCAACACACAGCACACAACACACAGCAACACACAGCAACACACAGCACACAACACACAGCACACAACACACAGCAACACACAGCACACAGCAGCACACAGCAACACACAGCACACAACACACAGCAACACACAGCAACACACAGCACACAACACACAGCACACAACACACAGCAACACACAGCACACAGCAACACACAGCAACACACAGCACACAACACACAGCAACACACAGCAACACACAGCACACAACACACAGCACACAACACACAGCAACACACAGCAGCACCCCCCCCCCCCCCGCAGCTATCGACTGCAGGCAACAGGGGGGGCTGTCTCTCTGTGTCTCTGTCTCTCTCGATCTTTCTCTCTATCTGTGTCTCTGTGTGTCTCTCGTTCTGTCTCTCTCTCTGTGTGTCTCTCTTTCTCTCTGTCTGTGTCTCTGTGTGTCTCTCGTTCTGTCTGTCTATGTGTGTCTCTCTTTGTCTGTGTCTCTGTGTGTCTCTGTGTGTCTCTCTGTTTCTCTCTCTCTGTGTGTGTCTGTATCTCTCTCTGTCTTTATGGCTGTCTCTGTGTCTGTCCCTGTCTCTCTGTGTGTGTCTGTTCCTGTCTATCTAAGTGTGTCTCTCTCTGTCTCTCTCTGTCTCTCTTTCTACGTGTGTCTCTCTTTCTCTCTGTCTGTGTCTCTGTGATCTCTCGTTCTGTCTGTCTATGTGTGTCTCTCTTTCTCTCTGTCTGTGTCTCTGTGTGTCTCTCGTTCTGTCTGTCTCTGTGTGTCTCTCTTTCTCTCTGTCTGTGTCTCTGTGTGTCTCTCTGTTTCTCTCTCTCTATCTGTGTGTGTGTATCTCTCTCTGTCTTTATGGCTGTGTCTGTGTCTGTCCCTGTCTCTCTGTGTGTCTCTCCCTGTCTCTCTACGTGTGTCTAACTCCCTGTCTCTCTACGTGTGTCTCTCTCTGTCTCTCTCTGTCTCTCTTTCTATGTGTGTCTCTCTTTCTGTCTGTGTCTCTGTGTGTCTCTCGTTCTGTCTGTCTCTGTGTGTCTCTCTTTCTCTCTGTCTGTGTCTCTGTGTGTCTCTCTGTTTCTCTCTCTCTGTGTGTGTCTGTATCTCTCTCTGTCTTCATGGCTGTCTCTGTGTCTGTCCCTGTCTCTCTATGTGTGTCTCTCTCTGTCTCTCTCTGTCTCTGTCTCTCTTTCTACGTGTGTCTCTCGTTATCTTTGTCTGTGTTTCTGTGTGTCTCTCTTTCTCTCTGTCCGTGTCTCTGTGTGTGTCTCTCTGTTTCTCTCTCTCTCTGTGTGTGTCTGTATCTCTCTGTCTTTATGGCTGTCTCTGTGTCTGTCCCAGTCTCTCTGTGTGTGTCTCTCCCTGTCTCTCTGTGTGTGTCTCTCCCTGTCTCTCTATGTGTGTCTCTCTCTGTGTCTCTCTGTCTCTCTTTCTATGTGTGTCTCTCTTTCTCTCTGTCTGTGTCTTCGTGTGTCTCTCTGTCTCACTCTCTGAGTCTCACCACTCGCATAAACTACGCGGCATCATTCCAACAGCCTCCAACCAGCCTCCAACAGCCTCCAACCAGTCTCCAACAGCCTCCCACAGCCACCTACAGCCTCCCCCTGCAATGATCCCCCGTGTTGTACCGCGCCCGGGCACGTGAGATGAATATGAATGGGAGTTATTTATTTATTTATTGTGCTAGGAGGGGGCGGGGTGATTGTGGGAGGGAGGGGATGGGCGTCGTTAAGGGACCCAGAGAGCTTGTGGTGAGGAGCATCCACCCACCAACTCACCCACCCACCACCTCACCCACCCACCACCTCACCCACCCACCACCTCACCCACCCACCACCTCACCCACCCACCACCTCACCCAACCACCACCTCACCCACCCACCACCTCACCCACCCACCACCTCACACACCCACCACCTCACCCAACCACCACCTCACCCACCCACCACCTCACCCACCCACCCACCACCTCACCCACCCACCACCTCCACCACCCACCCACCACCTCACCCACCCACCACCTCACCTACCCACCACCGCACCTACCCACCACCTCATCCACCAAACCCACCACCTCACCAACCCACTACCTCAAACACCTCCTCGGCCACCCACCACCTCACCCACCCACCACCTCACCCACCCACCACCTCACCCACCCACCACCGCACCTACCCACCACCTCACCAACCCAGCACCTCACCCATCCACCACGTCACACACCCACCTCACCCACCCACCCACCTACCACCTCACCCACCCACCACTCACCCACCTACCCACCCACCACCTCACCCACCACCCACCTCACCCACCTACCCACCCACCACCTCACCCACCCACCACGTCACCCACCACCTCACCCACCCACCACCTCACCCACCCACTCACCACCTCACCCACCACCCACCTCACCCACCTACCCACCCACCACTTCTCCCACCCACCACGTCACCCACCACCTCACCCACCCACCACCTCACCCACCCACCCACCTACCACCTCACCCACCCACCACCTCACCCACCTACCCACCCACCACCTCACCCACCCACCACGTCACCCACCACCTCACCCACCCACCACCTCACCCACCCACCCACCACCTCACCCACCACCCACCTCACCCACCTACCCACCCACCACTTCTCCCACCCACCACGTCACCCACCACCTCACCCACCCACCACCTCACCCACCCACCCACCTACCACCTCACCCACCCACCACCTCACCCACCTACCCACCCACCACCTCACCCACCACCCACCTACCCACCCACCACCTCACCCACCCACCACGTCACCCACCACCTCACCCACCCACCACCTCACCCACCCACCCACCTACCACCCCACCCACCCACCACCTCACCCACCTACCCACCCACCACCTCACCCACCTACCCACCCACCACCTCACCCACCCACCACCTCCTTACATCACCCCGCCACCACCACCACCCACCACCACCCCGCCGTGCCCGCCCCCAATCCTCGATCCATCCAGCAGTGGATCGACCGCTTCTGGTGGCGTCGACAGCGCCGTTGATGATCTCCGTGCGTGCGCGTGACCGTGTGGGTGGCTGGCTGGGGGTAGGGGTTTGGTGTGTGTGTGTCTGTGTGTGTGTTAGTGTGTGTAATTACCAACACGCTGTTCCGGCATCGGCGCATCCACACAACATCATGGATGCATGCCGGGTCCAAGCAAGAACATCTGCTGGACTACATAGTGACGGACCAGCGAATGCGAGCCCATGTCCTTGACACCAGGACCTACCGTGGAGCTGATCTTCCCTCTGACCATCGACTAGTCATCTGTAAGATGCGCCTGCCATTCTTCCACTCCGGTGGTGGGTGTACACCCAGGACCCCATTCCAACCTAAAGTGGCCTGGTCTCAGTTATCTGATGAAAGTTGCAAGCGAGAATTTCATCATCGCTTGCGGCTGGGATTGGCATCGTCCCCGACTCCTCCTGATGTCGAGGGTAAATGGGCGAGGTTTAGGACTGTGACTCATGCAGCTGCAATGGCTGCTTTGGGTACGCGGTCCAGACCTCCCCAGACACCCTGGATGACAGAGGAGTTGTTCACGATGGTTGAGAAAAAGCGACAGGCCCACTGTCATCGGCTACAGAATCCCACGTCAGAGAATGAGGAGGCTTACCGCAGCCTTCGCTCGGAGGTTCGGAGAGCCGTGAGGCGCTGCAAGGATGGGTGGTGGTCGCGGGTTGCTGAGGAGATGGAGTCTGCTTCAGTGGCCCGTGATCACAAATCTCTATTTAACTCCATCAAAAAAGTAACCTGCAGCGCCACACCTATTACCATCATTAGGGGAAAAAACGGTGATCCAATTTCCGACCCCCAGGAACAGGTTCGCAGATTTGCTGAGCATTTCTGTGAGGTCCTGGGGGAGGGAAAATCCCTCAGCCAGGAAAACATCGTGGCACAAAGTGAGGATGACCCTGCTGAGGCTGCGGTGCCTCAAATATTGGATGAAGTCACCCCCTGTGAGTGGCTGGCTGAGGTGCCATCTGCTGAGGAAGTATTGAAGGCGATCCGGAGTCTGAGACCAGGAAAGGCAGCGGGCAGAGATGATCTCCCAAGCGAAATGCTGAGGGAGGGTGGCGTTTGTGCACAGACTGCCCTATATGACATCATAACAACAGTCTGGACCACTGGACGGGTTCCGCAGGATTGGAAGGATGCCCTGGTGGTCCCCCTTTTTAAGAAGGGGGACCGCACAGACTGTAACAACTACAGGGGCATCTCACTCCTCAGTGTGCCGGGAAAGGTCCTGGCAAGGATTATTCAGCATCGCCTTGCCAGGCACGCTGAGGAGAGGCTTGCGGAGCCCCAATGCGGTTTCAGGAAAGGGCGGTCCTGCACAGATGCCATATTTTCTGTCCGTCTGCTACAGCAGAGGTGTAGGGAATTCCAACAAGACCTACACCTCTGCTTTATTGACCTGGTCAAGGCCTATGATACCATCAGTAGGCCTGGGCTCTGGGTCGTTCTTCGTGCTTGTGGAGTACCTGACCCTCTGCTCACGATCATTAAGGACCTTCATGATGGTGAGCGGGCCCGGGTAAAACTACGTGGCCGGGAGTCAGAGCCATTCCCTGTACACCTTGGGGTGCGACAGGGATGTCCTCTGGCTCCCACATTATTTAACATCTATTTTGACCACGTAGTTCGTGAAGCCTTCAATAGCTGTACCGGGGGAATCTCCATATGGTACAGATATAATGGGAGGCTAATCGATGCCCGGGTGCGGTCAAGGGATGGCTCCCTATTGCTCAACCACGTTATGTATGCTGATGACTTGGTAATAGCTGCTCAGTCAGAGGAGGAGTTGGAGACGCTGCTGCTGAGACTGGAGCGTGCCACTAAGAGGTGGGGCCTTACCATCAGCCCCACCAAAACTAAGCACCTGCCTGGGTATTTTGTACCATCGGACACTCCACCCCCACAACTCCCAATCGGTGATGGGGCAGTTGTGGAGAGAGTGGAGAGTTTCCCATACCTGGGCAGTGTGCTTATGACTGGCTCCAGTTTAACAGCAGAGGTCTCACTCCGAATCAGTCGAGCGGCAATATCTTTTCATCGGTTGCGTAACGCTGTGTGGAAGCTACCTGGTCTGTCGCTCCGCACTAAGCTTCAGGTCTTCTCGGCCACGGTCATTCCCTCCCTTCTCTACGCTTGCGAAACGTGGACCCCCCTAATGGAACATCTTCGCCGGTTAGAAACATTTAGGCTGGCCTGCCTACGATCCATCCTGGGTTTAACCAGACTGGATTGTGTGAGGAGCTCACAAATCCTTGAAAGATCTGGGCAGGGTCCCATCGGTGAGCTCCTCCGGCAGGCAAGGCTGCGATGGCTGGGTCATGTAGCCCGCATGCCCAGCCACCGCATGCCGAAACAGCTTTTGTTTGGCCGGATTGAGGGGGCTAAGCGGGCGCGGCACGGGCTAGAGAAGAGATGGAGTGATGTGGTACAGGAGGACGTGGAGCTGAGTGGACTTGCCGATGACTGGTACCAGCGGTGTCAAGATCGGCCTCTGTGGAGGAGGCTCGTGAAGGATGCTACTGGGCAGTTGGAGGCAGTCGCCCTCCAACAACAACGGAGGGCGGAGGAGCGACGCTCACAACAGCGAGCGGAGCGCCGGGTGGCTAAAGCACAGCAGGTTGGCACAGTAGGGGGCACAGGTGGTGCATCAGCCAGTCATCTCAGTCAGTCGACCCGTGGCACCTGGGTCTGCCCCGTGACCTCCTGCCAGCGGGCGTTCGACACTTCACGTGGCCTCAGGGTGCACATAGCCTGGCACAAGCGTCGTGGTGACGTCACCGCCACTTAGTGGCGAATGGCGGTTGTTGTTGTTGTTGTTGTTGTCAGTGTGTGTTAGTGTGTGTGTGTGTGTCAGTGTGTGTGTGTGTTAGTGTGTATGTGACTGTGTGTGTGTGTCAGTGTGTGTGTGTGTTAGTGTGTGTGTGTGTGTTAGTGTGTGTGTGTTAGTGTGTATGTGACTGTGTGTGTGTGTCAGTGTGTGTGTGTCAGTGTGTGACTGTGTGTGTTAGTGTGTGACTGTGTGTGTGATAGTGTGTGTTAGTGTGTGTGTGACTGTGTGTGTGTGTCAGTGTGTGTGTCAGTGTGTGACTGTGTGTGTGTGTCAGTGTGTGTGTGACTGTGTGTGTGTTAGTGTGTGTGTGTCTGTGTGTGACTGTGTGTGTGTGTGTTAGTGTGTGTGTGTGTTAGTGTGTGTGTGTGTTAGTGTGTATGTGACTGTGTGTGTGTGTCAGTGTGTGTGTGTGTTAGTGTGTGTGTGTGTGTCTGTGTGTAACTGTGAGTGTGTTAGTGTGTGTGTGTTAGTGTGTGTGTGACTGTGTGTGTGTGTCAGTGTGTGTGTGTTAGTGTGTGTGTGACTGTGTGTGTGTGTGTGTCAGTGTGTGACTGTGTGTGTGTTAGTGTGTGACTGTGTGTGTGTTAGTGTGTGTTAGTGTGTGTGTGACTGTGTGTGTGTGTCAGTGTGTGTGTCAGTGTGTGACTGTGTGTGTGTGTCAGTGTGTGTGTGACTGTGTGTGTGTGTTAGTGTGTGTGTGTGTCAGTGTGTGTGTGTCAGTGTGTGTGTCAGTGTGTGACTGTGTGTGTGTGTTAGTGTGTGTGTGACTGTGTGTGTGTTAGTGTGTGTGTGACTGTGTGTGTCAGTGTGTGTGTCAGTGTGTTAGTGTGTGTGTCAGTGTGTGACTGTGAGTGTGTTAGTGTGTGTGTGTCAGTGTGTGTGTCAGTGTGTGACTGTGAGTGTGTTAGTGTGTGTGTGTGTGACTGTGTGTGTGTGTGACTGTGTGTGTGTGTGACTGTGTGTGTGTGACTGTGTGTGTGACTGTGTGTGTGTGACTGTGTGTGTGTGTGACTGTGTGTGTGTGTGTGTGAGACTGTGTGTGTGTGACTGTGTGTGTGTGTGTGAGACTGTGTGTGTGTGTGTGTGACTGTGTGTGTGTGACTGTGTGTGTGTGTGACTGTGTGTGTGACTGTGTGTGTGTGTGACTGTGTGTGTGTGTGACTGTGTGTGTGTGACTGTGTGTGTGTGTGACTGTGTGTGTGTGACTGTGTGTGTGTGTGACTGTGTGTGTGTGTGACTGTGTGGTTGTGTGTGTCACTGTGTGTGTAACTGTGTGCGTGTCGTGTGACTGTGTGTGTGTGTGTCAGTGTGTGTCGTGTGACTGTATGTGTGTGACTGTGTGTGTGTGTCGTGTGACTGTGAATGTGTGACTGTGTGTGTGTCAGCGTGCGTGTCGTGTGACTGTGTGTGTGACTGTGTGTGCGTCGTGTGACTGTGAGTGTGTGACTGTGTGTGTGTGTCAGTGTGTGTGTCGTGTGACTGTGTGTGTGTCAGTGTGCGTGTCGTGTGACTGTGTGTGTGACTGTGTGTGTTAGTGTGTGTGTGACTGTGAGTGTGTGTCAGTGTGTGTGTCGTGTGACTGTGAGTGTGTGTCAGTGTGCGTGTCGTGTGACTGTATGTGTGACTGTGTGTGTGAGTGACTATGTGTGTGTCAGTGTTCGTGTCGTGTGACTGTGAGTGTGTGACAGTGTGTCAGTGTGCGTGTTGTGTGACTGTGTGTGTGTCAGTGTGTGTCAGTGTGTGTCAGTGTGCGTGTGGTGTGACTGTGTGTGTGTGTGACTGTGTGTGTGTGACTGTGTGTGTGTGTGTGACTGTGTGTGTGACTGTGTGTGTGTGTGACTGTGTGTGTGTGACTGTGTGTGTGTGTGACTGTGTGTGTGTGACTGTGTGTGTGACTGTGTGTGTGTGTGACTGTGTGTGTGTGTGACTGTGTGGTTGTGTGTGTCACTGTGTGTGTAACTGTGTGCGTGTCGTGTGACTGTGTGTGTGTGTGTCAGTGTGTGTCGTGTGACTGTATGTGTGTGACTGTGTGTGTGTGTGTCGTGTGATTGTGAATGTGTGACTGTGTGTGTGTCAGTGTGCGTGTCGTGTGACTGTGTGTGTGACTGTGTGTGCGTCGTGTGACTGTGAGTGTGTGACTGTGTGTGTGTCAGTGTGTGTGTCGTGTGACTGTGTGTGTGTCAGTGTGCGTGTCGTGTGACTGTGTGTGTGACTGTGTGTGTTAGTGTGTGTGTGACTGTGAGTGTGTGTCAGTGTGTGTGTCGTGTGACTGTGAGTGTGTGTCAGTGTGCGTGTCGTGTGACTGTATGTGTGACTGTGTGTGTGAGTGACTATGTGTGTGTCAGTGTGCGTGTCGTGTGACTGTGAGTGTGTGACAGTGTGTCAGTGTGCGTGTTGTGTGACTGTGTGTGTGTCAGTGTGTGTCAGTGTGTGTCAGTGTGCGTGTGGTGTGACTGTGTGTGTGTGACTGTGTGTGTGTGTCAGTGTGTGTGACTGTGTGTGTGTAAGTGTTTGCGTGTCAGTGTGTGTGTCGTGTGACTGTGAGTGTGTGTGACTCTGTGTGTGTGTGTGTCAGTATGCGTGTGACTGTGAGTGTGTGACTGTGTGTGTGCGTTAGTGTGTGTGTGACTGTGAGTGTGTGACTGTGTGTGTGTGAGACTGTCAGTGTGTGTGTCAGTGTTTGTGTGTCAGTGTGTGTGTCGTGTGACTGTGTGTGTGTGTCAGTGTGCGTGTCGTGTGACTGTGAGTGTGTGACTGTGAGTGTGTGACTGTGAGTGTGTTAGTGTGTGTGTGTGTGACTGTGTGTGTGTGTCAGTGTGAGTGTCGTGTCACTGTGAGTGTGTGACTGTGAGTGTGTGACTGTGAGTGTGTTAGTGTGTGTGTGACTGTGTGTGTGTGTCAGTGTGCTTGTCGTGTGACTGTGAGTGTGTGACTGTGTGTTTGTGTGTCAGGACAGCGTCGCCAACCGGGGAGACAAAGGCGGCCGGGCCGTGCTTGATGGGGTTTTTAGCCGGCCACAAACCACGGGCAACCACCGTCGCTGTTCTCGCTCGCGGCACTTGCCCCCAACACCGGCGCGTTAAGCCTACACGGGGGATCTTTGCCTTTTGTGTGTGTGCGTGGTGAGTTGTGGGGAGCGGTGGTGCAGCGGTGAGCGCCGCGCTGCGCTATGAACCTGGCCACGGTGGTGTTCGATTCCCGCTCACGGCCAACACCACCAGGTAACGATTATCTGAACCGGTCCTGGGCCTCCCCTAGGTCGACTCAGCCTCAAATGAGTACCTGGTGCGGTGTGTAGTAAACATCGCCACTGGGGGAGAGACAAAGGCGGCCGGGCGTGGTGCTGGCCACCCACCCCCTCGTGTGCCGTGCCGGCCTTCATAGGCGCTGCTCGCTAACAGCACTTGCCCCTACAGTCTGTTACAGGCTACACGGGGGATCTTTGGTAGTGGTTCGTGGTGGTGGTGGTTGTGGTGGTTGTGGTTGTAGCAGGCATCGTCAGGGTCGGGATCCAACCCACGACCTCATGCGTACCAGGCGAGGTAGTTAACATCTCCTAGCCACCGCTTGAGTCCAATACCGCGCGCAAGTGAGCCCATTCTACTAATTTTATGATCGAGTGTTATGCACCGCGCAACAATCAGGAACGGCTTTCAGCCTCATTCTTGTCCGATAATTGATCCAACGTAAGTGAACTCGGCAATTTAGAGGATACGGTCTAGGAGCATGAAGAGCGAGAGAGAGATATATACAGAGACACAAACGGGGAGAGAGAGAGATGGAGGTCAGGATGATAATATTTATTTATACTGGAGGGGAAATCCGATGAGCTATGAAGCTCTTTCCTTTACAGTTTTCCAGTAAGTGCGACGGGCATCAGAAGGTACCAACGATACAAAAAAATAACACACACACACCGATATGACTGAAACGTATATGAAGATACACAAATGAAAACTAAACTACAAGCTTCTTCGGTTCTTTCGGTAAAGTCACGTAGAATGAGAGTAAAATAATAAATTGATAAAATAAAATAACACGATAAAATTCTCACGACGTTTCGGCCACAACCCAAGCGGCCTTCATCAGGTGAAGGGACGAGACTGTCTGGAGGACAGCGCTGATGAAGGCCGCTTGTGTTGTGGCCGAAACGTCGTGAGAATTGTATTGTGTTATTTTATTTTATCAATTTATTATTTTATTCTCATTCTACGTGGTGGTGACTTTACCGAAAGAACCAAAGAAGATGAATCCTTGCAGTCACGAAAGCTTTAAATCGAAACTAAACTACATTGTTTTTATTTGACTAGGTAGAGTCCACTGAGCTCTCCGCTGATGTTTTTCAGCATCGACTCGGCCACAATTGGACGGAGGCTCATCGCGTGGACATTTCTAGCAGTCAAAACAATCGAAATAATCTACACGCATTAAGCGGGCTTTTACCTGGTTTAAAAAAAAATTTAAAGGTTTTAATTGTATCCGTATTTAGTTTTTTTGTTTGTTTTTAAAGTGATTTACTTAACCATTGAGGCCACGTGAAGCGTCGAAGGCTCCCTGCTGACAGGAGGTCACGAGATAGACCCAGCGGATACCGTGGGTTGACCGACCGAGATGACGACTCGCAGATGCCTCCAGCCATAACCCAAAACACCACCACCACCATCACCACGTGCGATCAATCCACTGCTGGATGAACGAATTCGTCTTGTTATCCCTGTAACCTGATCGATGGTGGGGATGGTAGTGGCGGTGGTGCAGCGGTTAGCGCTAAGAACCTGGCGACGCGGATTCTATTCCCGCTGAACCGGTTCCTGGGCCTCCCCTAGGTCGGCTCAGCCTCAAATGAGTACCTGGTGCGTTGTGTAAAACATCGTCACTGGGGAGACAAAGGCGGCCGGTCGTGGTGCTGGCCACCCACCCCCTCGTGTGCCACAGTGCCGGTAGCCTTCATAGATGCTGCTGCTCGCTAGAAGCACTTGCCCCAACAGTCTGTTAGAGGCTACACGGGGGGTCTTTGTCTTTGGTGGTGGTGGTGGTGGTGGTTGTTGAAGGTTTAAATTCCCCATCTCTCCAGCTCCGCTTTGGGAATTCTATCAGTGGGTCGAATCTCTCGCCCTGCCATTCCGAGAATGTCCTAACCGTCCCATTAGCAGGAGACGGACCCGAAATTGGGTCGCGCATGATTCTATAAACCTCCTCCTCCTCCTCATCTGCAGAACTCTGATGATGATGATGCTTCTTTCGTAGTCTGATCTAAACTGGAAGGTGCAGCTGAGCAACAACCCGTAGGGGAAGCTGGGACGCCGCTTTGGCTAGGAGATGTTGACTACCTCGCCCGGTACACACGAGGTCGTGGGTTCCATCTCGACTCTGTTGATGCCTGCTGCTGCTGTATATTTTGAGACTGCGTCTTTCTCATCATCATCACAATGGCTAGGAGATGTTGACTACCTCGCCTGGTATACAAGAGGTCGTGAGTTCGATCTCGACCCTGACGCTTGCCCGCTGCTGCTGTATATTCGGAGTTTGCGGTTACTCTCATCATCGTTATCATCACGGTGGCTAGGAGATGTTGACTACCTCGCCTGGTATACAGGAGGTCGTGGGTTCCACCACCACCATCATCATCACGGTGGTTAGGAGATGTTGACTACCTCGCCTGGTATACAGGAGGTCGTGGGTTCCACCACCACCACCATCATCATCACGGTGGCTAGGAGATGTTGACTACCTCGCCTGGTATACAGGAGGTCGTGGGTTCCACCACCACCATCATCATCACGGTGGTTAGGAGATGTTGACTACCTCGCCTGGTATACAGGAGGTCGTGGGTTCCACCACCACCACCATCATCATCACGGTGGCTAGGAGATGTTGACTACCTCGCCTGGTATACAGGAGGTCGTGGGTTCCACCACCACCCTCATCATCACGGTGGCTAGGAGATGTTGACTACCTCGCTTGGTATACAGGAGGTCGTGGGTTCCACCACCACCATTATCATCACGGTGGCTAGGAGATGTTGACTACCTCGCCTGGTATACAGGAGGTCGTGGGTTCCACCACCACCATCATCATCATCACGGTGGCTAGGAGATGTTGACTTCCTCGCCTGGTATACAGGAGGTCGTGGGTTGCACCACCACCACCATTATCATCACGGTGGCTAGGAGATGTTGACTACCTCGCCTGGTGTACAGGAGGTCGTGGGTTCGATCCCGACCCTGTTGATGCCTGCTGCTGCTGCTGGATATTCGGAGTTTGCTGTGACTCTCATCATCATCATCACGGTGGCTAGGAGATGTTGACTACCTTGCCTGGTATACAGGCTATATATATTCGGAGTTTGCTGCGTCTGTCTCGTGGGTTTTTCTCCCCAGTGCTTCACTCCACCTTCACAATGAACGCGACGCATTTAGAGCATTTGGCTACTGCTGTGAACTTCCACACGACAATGATGACGATGATGATGACGATGATGATGACGATGATGATGACGATGATGATGATGATGACGACGATGATGATGGCGATGATGATGATGATGATGTTGATGATGATGACGATGATGATAATGATGATGATGTTGATGATGATGATGACGACGATGATGACGATGATGATAATGATGATGATGACGATGATGATGACGTTGATGATGATGATGACGATGATGATGATGATGTCGATGATGATGATGACGACGATGATGATGACGATGATGATGACGACGATGATGATGACGATGATGATGATGATGACGACGATGATGACGATGATGATGATGATGACGATGATGATAATGATAATGACGATGACGATGATGATGACGATGATGATGATGATGCGTCGCAAGTGGGTGGGAGGAGGTGGTGATGGGTGGGACACGTGGTGTGCAGGATGGAGGAGGTGATGGTGATGGGTGGGACACGTGGTGGTGTGCAAGGTGGAGGTAGTGATGGGTGGGACGTGTGGTGTGCAGGGTGGAGGAGGTGGTGGTGATGGGTGGGACACGTGGTGGTGTGCAGGGTGGAGGTAGTGATGGGTGGGACGTGTGGTGGTGTGCAGGGTGGAGGTAGTGATGGGTGGGACACGTGGTGGTGAGCAGGGTGGAGGAGGTGGTGATGGGTGGGACGTGTGGTGTGCAGGGTGGAGGTAGTGATGGGTGGGACGTGTGGTGGTGTGCAGGATGGAGGTGTGTGAGCACGGGGGAAGAGAAGACCCAAAGCCACACTCAGGTGATGGTGATGGTGAGGATGGTGACGATCATGATGGTGATGGTGACGACGATGAGGGTGATGGTGATGATGATGATGATGACGATGATGGTGATGATGGTGACGATGTTGACGATGATGACGATGTTGATTACGATGACAACGATGACGACGACGATGATGATGGTGATGATGATAATGATGGTGATGACAATGATGGTGATGATGGTGATGACCTCCTCACCTTAGCCCACGTGGGCGGGGGGGGGGGGAGAACGAACGGGATGGCTCGAACTAGGGGGGTGGGTTGGTTGGGGGGTAGAGCGTATGAATGAGAGCGTGAATCACATTAGCATCGGCAAATTGCCTAACATTTTACATTTGTGTGCAGTGTCAATGGTTCAGAGACACAGTTTGTAGGAGGCCACTTCTTTATTTAACACAAATTTCGACTAAAAGCTTTCGTGACTGCAGGAATTAATATTATTTTCGTTCTTTCGGTAAAGTCACGTGGGTAGAATAATAATGAATAATACAAATAAAAACCACCACGTTTTCGATCCTGATGACGGCCCCTTGCACAGCGATCGAAACGTCGTGCTTTTTTATTTGTATTATCATTTTTTTTCTATCTACAGTGAGGGGGGAAAAAAAGTATTTGATCACCTGCTGATTTTGTACGTTTGCCCACTGACAAAGAAATTATCAGTCTATAATTTTAATGGTAGGTTTATTTGAACGGTGAGAGACAGAATAACAACAAGATAATCCAGAAAAACGCATGTCAAAAATGTTATGAATTGATTTGCATTTTAATGAGGGAAATAAGTATTTGACCCCTCTGCAAAACATGACTTAGTACTTGGTGGCAAAACCCTTGTTGGCAATCACAGAGGTCAGACGTTTCTTGTAGTTGGCCACCAGGTTTGCACACATCTCAGGAGGGATTTTGTGACTTTACCGAGCGAAACCAAAGAATATTTTGATTTAAAGCTGTCGTGAGCGAAGGGATTCATGTTCTTCATTTTTTTCGGTAAAGTCACGTAGAATGGAAACAATAAAAAAAACAATAAAACAATAAAATTTAATTGTTTGATATTTTTTTTTATTTAATTGTTTTATATTTTTACTATTTTATTGTTTCCCTTCCACGCGACTTTACCGGAAAAAAAAACCAAGAACACAAAGAATATTTAGCACAACTTCCACGGCCTCGTCCGCACGCCCTCCACAGTGGCTCAGCCTAGGCCAGACGTGGGCAAAGTACGACCCCCGGGCCGTATACGGCCCATTGGGATTTTTAATCCGGCCCACCGAACTTATCCAAATATTATTATTAAATTAAATTTTACCTTTCTCCTGTAATGCCCCCCATTTCCCCATTAGATGGCGCACTTTGACCGGGAGTTTCGACATTTATTGTATTTTGATTTAAAGCTTTCGTGACTGCAGTAATTCATATTCTTAGTTTTTTTCGGTAAAGTCACGTTGAAGAGAAACAACAAAATAATAAAATATATATATAAAACAATAAAAAAAATTCTCACGACGTTTCGACCATAACTCAAACGGTCATGAGATGACCGGTCATGAAGATGACCGTTTGAGTTATGGTCGAAACGTCGTGAGAATTTTTTAATTGTTTTATATATATATTTTATTATTTCTTGTTTCTCTTCAACGTGACTTTACCGAAAAATATAAGAATATTTATTGTATTGTTCGTGTTGGGTGAAATTTGTTAAATTGCCTCGCAAATAAATGCTTTGCTACCTGTTGAAGGCCAACTCCTTTCGTGTAATGATGTTTTTTTTTAACACGTCACTTACATTAAGTTCACACAAACGCTCCGTCAATCTGTTCCTGGCCCGGAGCCTCCGTCAAATTTTAGAACCCACTGCGGCCCGCGAGTCAAAACAATTTGCCCATCCCCTGGCCTAGGCCCGTCTCACACTGACCGCGCTGACCGATAGAGCCGACTGCTCTCCTTCGTAGCTTCGTGGCGCAACATCCAGCGGAAGGCGTTTAGCGACAACGGCGTCGAAACGACAGCGACGGCGGGACGAGTCGACTCCCCGAACCGGCAGCCCCGAGCCCCCCCCCCCGCTCCCCCGGCTCCTTTTATTCTCACGGCGCGGCCCCTGGGCCCGGACATGGCCGCGACTCCGTTCTCGAAGCCGCCAGCAGCCGGTTCCAGGGGCCGCCAGACGGGATCCTCCGTGACCCACGCCTTAGTTCCTCCGCGCTCTGCCAACACGCCTCGCCGGGGTGTGTGGGCTCTGCCCACCGCAGTTGCCGCTGCTGTCCACCAACTAGCGCTATTACACTACACAAACCTACTGCTGATAATGATGATGATGATACTGCTCTTGATCTTGCTAATACTGTAGCCGCCCCTGTCCACCAGCTAGCGCCATTACAGTACACAGACCTACTGCTGATAATGATGATGATGATACTGGTCTTGATCTTGCTGCTATTGCTGCTAATAACATAGCTGCTCCTGTCCACCAGCTAGCGCTATTACACTACACAGACCTACTGCTGCTAGTGATGATGATGATACTGCTCTTGATCCTGCTATTGCTGCTAATAACATAGCCGCTCCTGTCCACCAGCTAGCGCTATTACACTACACAGACCTACTGCTGCTGATGATGATGATACTGCTCTTGATCTTGCTGCTATTGCTGCTAATACTGTAGCCGCTCCTGTCCACCAGCTAGCGCTATTACACTACACAGACCTACTGCTGCTAATGATGATGATACTGCTCTTGATCTTGCTGCTATTGCTGCTAATAACATAGCCGCTCCTGTCCACCAGCTAGCGCTATTACACTACACAGACCTACTGCTGCTGATGATGATGATACTGCTCTTGATCCTGCTATTGTTGCTGCTAATAACATAGCCGCTCCTGTCCACCAGCTAGCGCTATTACAGTACACAGACCTACTGCTGCTAGTGATGATGATTCTGCTCTTGATCCTGCTACTGTTGCTGCTATACCAAAGCTGCTGTATTCCACCAGGTAGCGCCATTACACTACACGTGTATAATGCATTTACTAACAAAGGTTTTATTTTTTTGGATCATATAAGTATAAATGTGCACATTGCGGATTTACTCTCCAACACAGCGGTGGGCTGAGATGGTGACTAACTGTCGCGTTGTTAACGTGACAAACCCCTTGCTGGCTGTGTCGGGTGATGGAGGGTTACGACACATTCATACTTACGCACGCTAACCCAACAAACCTTGATTATGAATAATATTGGTCGCGAAAGCCCCCTACCTGTAGTGTATATAGTGAAGTGTATACTAGTGCAGTGTATAGTAGTGTATAGTGTAGTGTATATAGTGAAGTGTATACTAGTGTAATGTATAGTCGTGTAGTGTATAGTGTAGTGTATAGTGTAGTGTATAGTGAAGTGTATACTAGTGTAATGTATAGTCGTGTATAGTGTAGTGTATAGTAGAATAGTGTATAGTTTAGTGAATATAGTGAAGTGTATGGTAGTGTAGTGTATAGTAGTGTATAGTGTAGTGTATAGTAGAATAGTGTATAGTGTAGTGTATATAGTGTAGTGTATGGTAGTGTAGTGTATAGTAGTGTATAGTGTAGTATATACAGTGTAGTGTATGGTAGTGTAGTGTATAGTAGTGTATAGTGTAGTGTATATAGTGAATTATATAGTAGTGTATAGTGTAGTGTATAGTAGTGTAGTATATAGTAGTGTAGTGTATAGTGTAGTGTATAGTATTGTAGTGTATAGTAGTGTAGTGTATAGTGTAGTGAATATAGTGAAGTGTATTGTAGTGTAAGCTTTAATACATTTAATAAAAAATAAAAAGTGCTGTGTCGATCTTTTGTTGAAATCGTTGGGTCATTTGGGTGCTCATTCCAAAGAGGCATTACTCTGCAGATGCAAATGTTGAGGATTAGTGGAGGTTTGTGTTAGGGATTTGTGCAGGTTTGTGTTGTTTTATATAGGAGATTAGTGGAGGTTTGTGTTGTTTTATATAGGGGATTAGGGCAGGCTTGTGTTGTCTTATAGAGGAGATTAGGGGACGTTTGTGTTAGGGATTACGGGAGGTTTTTATTGTTCATAGTGGGGCTTAGGGCAGGTTTGCAATGTTTTATATAGGGGTTTATGGGTGGTTTAAGTTGTTTATATAGGGGTTTAGGGGAGGGTTTTTTTTGTTTTATATAGGGGATTAGGGGAGGTTTATGTTGTTTTATATAGGGGAGGTTTATGTTGTTTTATATAGGGGATTAGAGGATGTTTGTGTTGTTTAATATAGGGGATTAGAGGAGGTTTGTGATGTTTTATATAGGGGATTAGGGGAGGTTTGTGATGTTTTATATAGGGGATTAGGGGAGGTTTGTGTTGTTTTATATAAGGGATTAGGGAAGGTTTTTGTTGTTTTATATAGGGGATTAGTGGATGTTTGTGATGTTTTATATAGGGGATTGGGGGATGTTTGTTACGTTTTATATAGGGGATTAGGGGATGTTTGTGATGTTTTATATAGGGGATTAGGGGATGTTTGTGATGTTTATTATATGGGATTAGGGAAGGTTTGTGTTGTTTTATATAGGGGATTAGTGGATGTTTGTGATGTTTTATATAGGGGATTGGGGGATGTTTGTTACGTTTTATATAGGGGATTAGGGGATGTTTGTGATGTTTTATATAGGGGATTAGGGGATGTTTGTGATGTTTTATATAGGGGATTAGGGGAGGTTTGTGATGTTTTATATAGGGGATTAGGGGATGTTTGTGTTGTTTTATATAGGGGATTAGGGGATGTTTGTGTTGTTTTATATAGGGGATTAGAGGAGGTTTGTGATGTTTTATATAGGGGATTAGGGGAGGTTTGTGATGTTTTATATAGGGGATTAGGGGAGGTTTGTGTTGTTTTACATAAGGGATTAGGGAAGGTTTTTGTTGTTTTATATAGAGGATTAGAGGATGTTTGTGATGTTTTATATAGAGGATTGGGGGATGTTTGTTACGTTTTATATAGGGGATTAGGGGATGTTTGTGCTGTTTTATATAGGGGATTAGGGGATGTTTGTGATGTTTTATATAGGGGATTAGGGGATGTTTGTGATGTTTTATATAGGGGATTAGGGGAGGTTTGTGATGTTTTATATAGGGATTAGAGGATGTTTGTGATGTTTTATATAGAGGATTGGGGGATGTTTGTTACGTTTTATATAGGGGATTAGGGGATGTTTGTGTTGTTTTATATAGGGGATTAGGGGATGTTTGTGATGTTTTATATAGGGGATTAGGGGAGGTTTGTGTTGTTTTATATAAGGGATTAGGGAAGGTTTTTGTTGTTTTATATAGGGGATTAGAGGATGTTTGTGATGTTTTATATAGAGGATTGGGGGATGTTTGTTACGTTTTATATAGGGGATTAGGGGATGTCTGTGATGTTTTATATAGGGGATTAGGGGATGTTTGTGATGTTTTATATAGGGGATTAGGGGAGGTTTGTGATGTTTTATATAGGGGATTAGGGGATGTTTGTGTTGTTTTATATAGGGGATTAGGGGATGTTTGTGATGTTTTATATAGGGGATTAGAGGATGTTTGTGATGTTTTATATAGAGGATTGGGGGATGTTTGTTACGTTTTATATAGGGGATTAGGGGATGTTTGTGTTGTTTTATATAGGGGATTAGGGGATGTTTGTGATGTTTTATATAGGGGATTAGGGGAGGTTTGTGTTGTTTTATATAAGGGATTAGGGAAGGTTTTTGTTGTTTTATATAGGGGATTAGAGGATGTTTGTGATGTTTTATATAGAGGATTGGGGGATGTTTGTTACGTTTTATATAGGGGATTAGGGGATGTTTGTGATGTTTTATATAGGGGATTAGGGGATGTTTGTGATGTTTTATATAGGGGATTAGGGGAGGTTTATGTTGTTTTATATAGGGGAGGTTTATGTTGTTTTATATAGGGGATTAGAGGATGTTTGTGTTGTTTAATATAGGGGATTAGAGGAGGTTTGTGATGTTTTATATAGGGGATTAGGGGAGGTTTGTGATGTTTTATATAGGGGATTAGGGGAGGTTTGTGTTGTTTTATATAAGGGATTAGGGAAGGTTTTTGTTGTTTTATATAGGGGATTAGTGGATGTTTGTGATGTTTTATATAGGGGATTGGGGGATGTTTGTTACGTTTTATATAGGGGATTAGGGGATGTTTGTGATGTTTTATATAGGGGATTAGGGGATGTTTGTGATGTTTATTATATGGGATTAGGGAAGGTTTGTGTTGTTTTATATAGGGGATTAGTGGATGTTTGTGATGTTTTATATAGGGGATTGGGGGATGTTTGTTACGTTTTATATAGGGGATTAGGGGATGTTTGTGATGTTTTATATAGGGGATTAGGGGATGTTTGTGATGTTTTATATAGGGGATTAGGGGAGGTTTGTGATGTTTTATATAGGGGATTAGGGGATGTTTGTGTTGTTTTATATAGGGGATTAGGGGATGTTTGTGTTGTTTTATATAGGGGATTAGAGGAGGTTTGTGATGTTTTATATAGGGGATTAGGGGAGGTTTGTGATGTTTTATATAGGGGATTAGGGGAGGTTTGTGTTGTTTTACATAAGGGATTAGGGAAGGTTTTTGTTGTTTTATATAGAGGATTAGAGGATGTTTGTGATGTTTTATATAGAGGATTGGGGGATGTTTGTTACGTTTTATATAGGGGATTAGGGGATGTTTGTGCTGTTTTATATAGGGGATTAGGGGATGTTTGTGATGTTTATATAGGGGATTAGGGGATGTTTGTGATGTTTTATATAGGGGATTAGGGGAGGTTTGTGATGTTTTATATAGGGATTAGAGGATGTTTGTGATGTTTTATATAGAGGATTGGGGGATGTTTGTTACGTTTTATATAGGGGATTAGGGGATGTTTGTGTTGTTTTATATAGGGGATTAGGGGATGTTTGTGATGTTTTATATAGGGGATTAGGGGAGGTTTGTGTTGTTTTATATAAGGGATTAGGGAAGGTTTTTGTTGTTTTATATAGGGGATTAGAGGATGTTTGTGATGTTTTATATAGAGGATTGGGGGATGTTTGTTACGTTTTATATAGGGGATTAGGGGATGTCTGTGATGTTTTATATAGGGGATTAGGGGATGTTTGTGATGTTTTATATAGGGGATTAGGGGAGGTTTGTGATGTTTTATATAGGGGATTAGGGGATGTTTGTGTTGTTTTATATAGGGGATTAGGGGATGTTTGTGATGTTTTATATAGGGGATTAGAGGATGTTTGTGATGTTTTATATAGAGGATTGGGGGATGTTTGTTACGTTTTATATAGGGGATTAGGGGATGTTTGTGTTGTTTTATATAGGGGATTAGGGGATGTTTGTGATGTTTTATATAGGGGATTAGGGGAGGTTTGTGTTGTTTTATATAAGGGATTAGGGAAGGTTTTTGTTGTTTTATATAGGGGATTAGAGGATGTTTGTGATGTTTTATATAGAGGATTGGGGGATGTTTGTTACGTTTTATATAGGGGATTAGGGGATGTTTGTGATGTTTTATATAGGGGATTAGGGGATGTTTGTGATGTTTTATATAGGGGATTAGGGGAGGTTTGTGATGTTTTATATAGGGGATTAGGGGATGTTTGTGTTGTTTTATATAGGGGATTAGGGGATGTTCGTGATGTTTTATATAGGGGATTAGGGGAGGTTTGTGATGTTTTATATAGGGGATTAGGGGATATTTGTGATGTTTTATATGGGGGATTATTGGAGGTTTGTGATGTTTTATATAGTGGATTATGGATGTTTGTGATGTTTTATATAGGGGATTAGAGGATGTTTGTGATGTTTATTATAGGGGATTAGGGGAGGTTTGTGATGTTTTATATAGGGGATTAGGGATGTTTGTGATGTTTTATATAGGGGATTAGGGGAGGTTTTTGTTGTTTTATATAGGGGATTAGTGGAGGATTGTGATGTTTATATAGGGGATTAGGGGAGGTTTGTGATGTTTTATATAGGGGATTGGGGGAGGTTTGTGATGTTTTATATAGGGATTAGGGGATGTTTGTGATGTTTTATATAGGGGATTAGGGGAGGTTTGTGATGTTTTATATAGGGGATTAGGGAAGGTTTGTGATGTTTTATATAGGAGATTAGGGGATGTTTGAGATGTTTTATATAGGGGATTATGGGAGGTTTGTGTTGTTTTATATAAGGGATTAGAGGATGTTTGTGATGTTTTATGTAGGGGATTAGAGGAGGTTTGTGATGTTTTATATAGGGGATTAGGGGATGTTTGTGATGTTTTATATAGGGGAATCGGGGATGTTTGTGATGTTTTATATAAGGGATTAGGGGATGTTTGTGATGTTTTATATAGGGGATTAGGGGAGGTTTGTGATGTTTTTATAGGGGATAAGGGGATGTTTGTAATGTTTTATATAGGGGATGTTTGTGATGTTTTATATAGGGGATCTGAGTTCCAACTAGTTCGCTCTTATATACGTGTGTGTCCTGAACGTCTATGGCACTGTACGAAGCCAACCACGCTAATCGGAGGTATGGGGTGTAGGAGAATGAACGTACACACAGCAACAACAAGAAGCAGTTCTAAAGAAATGTTCGAGTCGATCTAGACCAGTGGTTCTTATCCTTTACTGGTTCTCAATCGCTCGAAAACCTACAATATTTCATACGTTTTATCGTAGTGTATCATAGTGTATAGTGTAGTGTATATAGTGAACGTATACTATTGTAGTACGTAGCATAGTGTATATAGTGAAAGTATAGGAGCGTAGTGTATATAGTGCAGTGTATAGTAGTGTCGTGTTTATAGTAGTGTAGTGTATAGTGTTGTGAATTTAGTGAATTGCATAGTAGTGTATAATGTAGTGGCTATAGCAGAGTGTATCGTAGTGTAATGTATAGTGTAGTTTATATAGTGAAGTGTACAGTATAGTTTATAGTGCAGTATATATAGTGAGGTGCATAGTAGTCTAGTGTATAATGTCGTGTATATAGTGGAGGATATAGTAGTGTGCTGTATAGTAGTGTAGTGTATAGTCTAGTGTATATATTGAAGTGTATCGTAGTCTAATGTATAGTGTAGTGTATGTAGTGGAATGTATACTAGTGTAGTGTATAGTGTATATAGTGAAGTGTATAGTAGTGTATAGTGTAGTGTATATAGTCAAGTGTATATTAGTGGTGTGTAGTAGTGTCGTGTATAGTGTAGTGTATATAGTGGAGTGGATAGTAGTGTATAGTGTAGTGGGGTGTATATTAGTGTATCATAGTGTAGTGTACAGTACCGTGTATATAGTGGAGTACACAGTAGTGTATGGTAATGTAATGTATAGTGTAGTGTATATAGTGGAGTGTATGGTCGTTTATCGTAGTGTAGTGTATAGTCACGTGTAAAGTGTAGTGTATTTTAGTGCGTAATGTATTGTAAAGTAGCGCAGTGTATAGTGTAGTGTATATGTAGTGACATAGAATGCATCATTACAGCGTGTATAGGCTAGCACACCATGCTGTACCACACAGCGGGTCGCTATGGTGTGACGTACTGGATGCTAGAAGAGAGAGGCTGATGAGTCCTACCGACAGAGTAGGGGATAGCAGCCACCCCCCGCCAGCACAGCAGGTGAATGCCACGTCATTGGTCACTAGGGAGCGTGGTGCGGGCTGCTGGGTGAAGGGGACATGCAGTATGAGGACGAGTCACCCCAGCCTCGGGCGAAGCACGTGATGGGCCGGGGTGAGCAATGTGGGCCAAAGGTTACCGAGGGGACACGGGAAGTGTAGCCGGGAATCTTCCGGAGAGTTCCTGAATGGGGGCGTGGTTAGGGGCGGAGCCGGGCAGGTGGCACGTGCAAGGTCGCCTGGAACCTGCGGGAATGTTCCAGAAGGGGGCGCGGCAGAGGGCGGAGCTAGACCACGCCGAGAGATACAAGTGAAGCCACAGCGACTCCGGCAAGCGACTGAAGCTCCGAGGCTACAGGAACTTTCCCCTGAAGAGTGCCCCAAACACAGCGCTCCACACGTGGCTGTGTCAAGGCGCTGCATTCCCGGGACCTGTCCGACCTGCCGGACACACAAAACGGAGAGACCATTTCTCTCCCCTCATTGCGACCGCCCCCCAGTGGAAACAAATGTACAAAGCCTCCCGTAGCCAAACGCTGCGGTGACCTCCGGTGGAGGTTGGCACACTGCACGTTGCCATCGGCCGTGTGGCTCAGCCGAATCTCGCCAGGGGTACCGGACTTGGTGCATCTCCTGCGGTGCCAGGGAGGATCTGCCCCACCGGTACTCACACTGCCAGCGGCTCAAACTCAATGTTCCGTTTTTTGGGGGACATCTTCAGTAAACTGGGGGGTGCCCTTCTACAACAGCAGCTTCGTATATGGGGTGGTGCCTTACCTGGCTAACAAGCGCCATGACCTCGCCAACTTCGCCTGTGCTCAGGCGAAGTTGGCGGTGTACAGAACGAGGAAGAAGACGCTGCAAGGTGACACTGACGGCTGCTCTGAGCTGCTTCCAGTGTTCAGGTTCCTGCTCAAGGCGCGGCTCCGGCTGGAGCACGCCACGTGACACACCCACGTGTCGGTGATGTGCAGCACGTCTTCTTCTAACGCTGGGGAGCCGGACAAGCCCCTCTCTGTACCAGCGTGGACGTCACCCCCCACGTGTTCACCTTCTGAAGCGCTCGCTCGTCACCGTGACGTGCGTGATGACCACCACCACCACGTGACTTTTATTTCGTGTTGTGCGCGGTGCATTTAGCGCCACAGCGCGTGGATGTACAGCGTTTGTTTTATTTGTGTTGCTGGTGACTTTGTGTATTTCGTATCGGAATCACCTCCAGTGCTGTTGCTGCTGGCGGCAATGAAAATTGTTTAAAAGTCAAAAGTCTCTCTCTCTCTCTGCCAGTGTCGCTCTCTCTCTCTATCCGTGATCGCGTGGATGCGGTCACCGGGTCTCTCTCCCATATCCCCCCCCCCCATAACCCCCGCCCACATTTAGAATCAACATCACCACGCGTTCAGAGTTACTTCGCTACCGCTATGCAATTCCACGTGGTGATAACGATGACGACGGCGACGACGATGAAAAGCCACTTCATTCGCCTATCATTCGTCAAAGCCAGGCCCGCTTCTGCAAAAATGAGAGCAATGTAGCTCAGTTGGGGCTTAACAGGAGGTTTAATAATTAAAATAAATAAATAGTTTAGTTCAGTAGATTCGGCAACGGGAAGTGAATTTCAGCTCTGCGTGCTCTGGCACACGGAGTGGCCCAGCCTCACACTTAGCCTGAACATCTCCCACCCGCCCCGCCCACCCCTTGTCCCGCCCCTGCCTCTCGTGGTCTGGAGTCAAAACACGGAGCAGTTGCAAACTCTACCACATCGTAGCAGCCATGGTCACTCGACTGTTGGGTAAAGGCCTCCCCAAACCACCACCATCATCAACGTAGCAGCCATGGTCAATCCATTGCTGGATGAAGACCTCCCAAAACCACCACCATCATCATCATAGCAGCCATGGTCAATCCACTGCTGGATTAAGACCTCCCTAACCACCACGACCATCATCAACATAGCAGCCATGGTCAATCCACTGCTGGATGAAGGCCTCTCCAAACCACCACGACCATCATCAACATAGCAGCCATGGTCAATCCACTGCTGGATGAAGGCCTCCCCAAACCACCACGACCATCATCAACATAGCAGCCATGGTCAATCCACTGCTGGATGAAGACCTCCCAAACCACCACCATCATCATCATCATCATAGCAGCCGTGGTCAATCCACTGTTGGGTGAAGGCCTCCCCAAACCACCACCATCATCATCATAGCAGCCATTGTCAATCCACTGCTGGATGAAGACCTCCCAAACCACCATCATCATCATAGCAGCCATGGTCAATCCACTGTTGGATGACGACCTCCCCAAACCACCACCATCATCATCATAGCAGCCATTGTCAATCCACTGCTGGATGAAGACCTCCCAAACCACCATCATCATCATCATAGCAGCCATGGTCAATCCACTGCTGGATGAAGACCTCCCAAACCACCACCATCATCATCATCATAGCAGCCATGGTCAATCCACTGCTGGATGAAGACCTCCCAAACCACCACGACCATCATCAACATAGCAGCCGTGGTCAATCCACTGTTGGGTGAAGGCCTCCTTCCCCCACACCCTTGCCACAACCCCACGCGATGCGGTGAATCTGCTCGGCATCATCGCTGCATCTCCTCTGTGCAAGTCCCCACCCCACACCCCCCCCCTCCCTCCCTCCCTCCAGGCCGGAATGGTAGCGACCTCACTCCATCAGCAGATCAGTGGAGCCCTCTGTCTGTCTGTCTCTCTCTCTCCTATTCATTACGAGGGGAGAGCGCAATCACAACTCCCCCGGGTAGGGGAGGCGGGGAGCAGCCGGGGGGGCGGGGGGGCGGGGTTGGAGGGGCGGGGAGGAGGGGATACAGAGAGGAGGAGGGGGGGAGATGCAGAGAGGAGGGGGGAGATGCAGAGAGGAGGGGGGAGATGCAGAGAGGAGGGGGGAGATGCAGAGAGGAGGGGGGAGATGCAGAGAGGAGGGGGGAGATGCAGAGAGGAGGGGGGAGATGCAGAGAGGAGGGGGGAGATGCAGAGAGGAGGGGGGAGATGCAGAGAGGAGGGGGGAGATGCAGAGAGGAGGGGGGGAGATGCAGAGAGGAGGGGGGAGATGCAGAGAGGAGGAGGGAGATGCAGAGAGGAGGGGGGAGATGCAGAGAGGAGGGGGGAGATGCAGAGAGGAGGAGGGGGGAGATGCAGAGAGGAGGGGGGAGATGCAGAGAGGAAGGGGGAGATGCAGAGAGGAGGGGGGAGATGCAGAGAGGAGGGAGGAGATGCAGAGAGGAGGAGGGAGATGCAGAGAGGAGGGGGAGATGCAGAGAGGAGGGGGGGAGATGCAGAGAGGAGGAGGGAGATGCAGAGAGGAGGGGGGAGATGCAGAGAGGAGGGGGGAGATGCAGAGAGGAGGGGGGAGATGCAGAGAGGAGGGGGGAGATGCAGAGAGGAGGAGGGAGATGCAGAGAGGAGGGGGGAGATGCAGATAGGAGGGGGGAGATGCAGAGAGGAGGGGGGAGATGCAGAGAGGAGGAGGGGGGGAGATGCAGAGAGGAGGGGGGAGATGCAGAGAGGAGGGGGGAGATGCAGAGAGGAGGGGGGAGATGCAGAGAGGAGGGGGGAGATGCAGAGAGGAGGGGGGAGATGCAGAGAGGAGGGGGGAGATGCAGAGAGGAGGGGGGAGATGCAGAGAGGAGGAGGCGAGGTTGGGGAGAGCGAAGGTGGAAAATTAGCGCAGAGAGGAGGCGGAGGAAATGGGGCAGGGGAGGGGTAGAGGATGGTGAGGGGGGGGGGGGGCACGTGGCCCGGTTTGCCCGGCACCCCCCGCCCCCCGCCACACCCCCCCGCCCCCCCCCCCCCCCCCGCGTCTCCGCACGCAGCAGTCGCCGTGAATGATCGCCCCCATTTACAATCACTCGCGCCACCCCCCCCCCGTCCCGTTTCATTTATTTACATTTAAAGCGACCGGGGCAACCCCCCTCCCTCTCGCCCCTCGTCCTACCAGCGCCGCTCCCCCCCCCCCTCCCCCCCCTTTCCCCCCTCCTCCCCCCCCCTGCTCCCTCGACTCACACAAAACACCGCGATGATAGATGTCGCGCTCACGGGAGCGCTCCGTGGCTCGGGGTGCGTCATGCGCGCGGCTGGGCGGGATGGAGCGGCGACGCGGCGGCTAGCGGGCGGCCGGCTTTGCTCTGCAAACCCGGCAAATACAGGGCAGTAGTCCTCGACTTACGAACGCCAGCCGCACTTACGAACGCAAACCGCACTTAGGAACGCCACCCACACTTACGAACGCCACCCGCACTTACGGACTCCACCCACACTTAGGAACGCCACTTACACTTAAGTACACCACCCACACTTACGAACACCACCCACACTTACGAACAACACCCATACTTACGAACACCACCCACACTTACGAACGCAAACCGCACTTAGGAACGCCACCCACACTTACGGACTCCACCCACACTTACGAACACCACCCACACTTACGGACACCACCCACACTTAGGAATGCCACCCACACTTACGAACACCACCCGCACTTACGGACACCACCCACACTTACGAACACCACCCACACTTACGAACGCCACCCGCACTTACGGACTCCACCCACACTTACGAACACCACCCACACTTACAAACGCCACCCACACTTACGGACTCCACCCACACTTAGGAATGCCACCCACACTTACGAACACCACCCACACTTACGAACGTCACCCACACTTACGGACACCACCCACACTTAGGAATGCCACCCACACTTACGAACACCACCCACACTTACGAACACCACCCACACTTACGGACTCCACCCACACTTAGGAACACCACCCGCACTTACGGACTCCACCCACACTTACGAACACCACCCACACTTAGGAACACCACCCACACTTACGAACACCACCCACACTTACGAACGTCACCCACACTTACGAACACCACCCACACTTACGAACACCACCCACACTTAGGAACACCACCCACACTTACGAACACCACCCACACTTACGAAAACCACCCACACTTACGAACGTCACCCACACTTACGAACACCACCCACACTTACGAACGTCACCCACACTTACGAACACCACCCACACTTACGGACACCACCCACACTTACGAACACCACCCACACTTACGAACGCCACCCGCACTTACGGACTCCACCCACACTTACGAACACCACCCACACTTACAAACGTCACCCACACTTACGGACTCCACCCACACTTAGGAATGCCACCCACACTTACGAACACCACCCACACTTACAAACGTCACCCACACTTACGGACACCACCCACACTTAGGAAGGCCACCCACACTTACGAACACCACCCACACTTACGAACACCACCCACACTTACGGACGCCACCCACACTTAGGAACACCACCCACACTTAGGAACACCACCCACACTTACGAACACCACCCACACTTACGAACGTCACCCACACTTACGAACACCACCCACACTTACGAACACCACCCACACTTAGGAACACCACCCACACTTACGAACACCACCCACACTTACGAAAACCACCCACACTTACGAACGTCACCCACACTTACGAACACCACCCACACTTACGAACGTCACCCACACTTACGAACGCCACCCACACTTACGGAACGTCACCCACACTTACGAACGTCACCCACACTTACGGACGCCACCCACACTTAGGAACGCCACCCACACTTACGAACGTCACCCACACTTACGAACACCACCCACACTTACGGACATCAACCACACTTACGGACGCCACCCACACTTACGGACACCACCCACACTCACGAACACCACCCACACTTACGAACACCACCCACACTTAGGAACGTCACCCGCACTTACGGACTCCACCCGCACTTAAGTTCACCACCCACACTCCTGAACGTCAACCGCGCACACGAACACCACCCAACGTTAACGAACGCCACCCACACTTACGGACACCACCCACACTTACGAAAACCACCCGCACTTACGAACGTCACCCACACTTACGAACACCACCCACACTTAGGAACGTCACCCACACTTACGAACGCCACCCACACTTACGGACACCACCCACACTTACGAACACCACCCACACTTACGGACTCCACCCACACTTAGGAACGTCACCCGCACTTACGAACACCACCCACACTTACGAACAACACCCGCACTTACGAACTTCCGCAATTACAAATCAGATTCCATGAAAAAAATTATATGTTGTAACACGAACTTCAAACGCGAACTCGCACTTGGGCAGAGCGGCGATCCTCAGCGCTGGGAGTTTGTGGTCGACTCAGCCTCAAATGAGTACCTGGTGCGGCACTGTGTGAACATCGCGACTGGGAAGACAAAGGCGGCCGGGCGTGGTACTGACCACGCAACCCGTCGTGTTCCACAGTGCTGGCCTTCATAGGTGGTGCTACTCGTTAACAGCACTTCCCCTAACAGTCTGTTAAGGCTACACGGGGGATATTTGTCTTTGTGTGTGTGTGTGAGCATGTGGGTTTGGTGTTGTGTGCTTGTACGGGTGTGTGGCTCTATGGTTGTATGGGTACGTGGGTGTGTGGTTGCGTGTGTTGGTGGGTGTCTGGTTGTGTGGTTTCTGGTTGTCGTGCTTAGGAAGGCGCTGGCCACCCACCCCCTCGTGTGACGGGGAGGCCTTCATAGAGCGCTCGCCGCTCGCTAACAGCGCTTTTCCCAACAGTCTATGCTGGGGGCAGCTTCGGTGTCAATTCCAATGATGATGTTCGAGATTTGGTTGCTGCTGCTGCTGTTGCTTGGCCCAACAGACTGTCACAGGCTATAAGCGGGGGATCTTTGTCTTTGTCTTTGCTTTCGCTCGCGCGCACGCAAGCACGCGGCAGCGTGGTCACGTGGATGTGTTGGAGTGCAATATAAGCCTGCGTGATGGATCGGTGAGTGCGATTGAGATGGACGGATAGGAGGGATGGCTCGGATGGATGAGATGTGAGGGCGAGTGAGTGGGTGGGTGGGTGGGTGGCGATGGATCCCACGATTGTGTGTGGGGGGGGGTGGATAAGGGGTGGTGGTGGTGGTGGATGGCTTCGTGAATGAATAGCGATGGATGCGGCGAACGCGAAATAGACGCACGTGCGTTTGATCGCCGCCACCACCGCAAGCAATAATATTACCGTGAGTGACAGCGAGGATGCTGTCCATCGGCGGTAGAGCGAGCCTGACTCCGTGGTTCTTTCGGTAAAGTCACGTCGGTATAAAATAAAACATATTTTTTTTTATAAAATAAAATAATTTAATTACTTTTTTTTTCATTTTTCTACCCACGTACGGATTCCTGCAGTCACGAAAGCTCCAAATCAAGGTAGAGCAAGCCTTCTCGCTCCCCGTTAAGCTCGAGGCAAACAGCTCACCGATCAAAGTTGCCAGCCATCCACTGCTGGATGAGGGCCACCCCAACGCCACCACTACCAGCACCACAAACCTTAGCGGCCATGGTCAATCCACCGCCGGGTGTAACTATCCACCCGGCAGGTGCTCCACCGCACGTGTTCTCCAATCCACGTGTTCATCGCTCGGTCTCTCAGTGAAATCACCACCACCGTGGTCTATCCACTGCTGGATGGACATCAATGTGGTGGTGGTGACGATGATGATGATGTATCATTAACCGCGTGTGTTCTCGAATCCACGTGTCCCACTCTCTATCTCTCAGTGGGACAAACTGTCGCAAACCCCCCACCCTGTGATAATAAGACTAATAAACAAAACTAACCCTTTTTTATTTTAACAGCTAAGGCCCCCTACTGAGCTACTAATCAGCTGATTTTCAGAAGCAACCTGGCCTTCGCAAATGATAGCTCAACGAAGTGGCTTGTTTAATAATCATCGCCATCATCACGTGTAAATTCATAGCAGCCAAAATACTCTGAGCCGGTGGACAAACGCAAATTTGATTATGATGATGTCATTAAACCCGCGGTTGGGTACGTACGGTGCACAACAAGTTAGAAATACACACACACACACACTAAAATGTATAAACGAGAAATGTTTATTCAAAACGTGGAGGGGGAAACTCGGGGGTCAGGGAGAAAAATCCACGTGACCACGGCTAGAAAGACGCACACACTTCAAATATGCAGCAGGCGTCAGAGTCGGGATCGAGCCCACGACCTCCTGTATACCGGGCGAGGTTGTTAACATCTCCTCGCCACGGTGGTGATGATGAGCGAGAGAAAGACGCAAACTCCGAACATACAGTGGTGATGATGAGCGAGAGAAAGACGCAAACTCCAAACATACAGCAGGCATCGTCAGAGTCGGGATCGAACCCACGACCTCCTGTATACCAGGCGAGGTTGTTAACATCTCCTCGCCACGGTGGTGGTGATGATGAGCGAGAGAAAGACGCAAACTCCAAACATACAGCAGGCATCGTCAGAGTCGGGATCGAACCCACGACCTCCTGTATACCAGGCTAGGTTGTTAACATCTCCTCGCCACGGTGGTGGTGATGATGCGCGAGAGAAAGACGCAAACTCCAAATATACAGCAGCAGGCATCGTCAGAGTCGGGATCGAGCCCACGACCTCCTGTATACCAGGCGAGGTTGTTAACATCTCCTCGCCACGGTGGTGATGATGAGCGAGAGAAAGACGCAAACTCCGAACATACAGTGGTGATGATGAGCGAGAGAAAGACGCAAACTCCAAACATACAGCAGGCATCGTCAGAGTCGGGATCGAACCCACGACCTCCTGTATACCAGGCGAGGTTGTTAACATCTCCTCGCCACGGTGGTGATGATGAGCGAGAGAAAGACGCAAACTCCAAACATACAGCAGGCATCGTCAGAGTCGGGATCGAACCCACGACCTCCTGTATACCAGGCGAGGTTGTTAACATCTCATAGCCACCGTGGCGCCCTCGATAATAATAATAATGCTAACAATAATAATACTGTAATAAAAATAAAGATCTGACCGCCTTTGTCTCCCCCAGTGGCGATGTTTTCTACACGCTGCACCAGGAACTCATTTGAGGCTGAGTCGACCTAGGAGAGGCCCATGACCGTTTCAGATAATCGTCACTGGTTGTTGACTGTGAGCCGGAATCGATATCGGGTCGCCGGGTTCGTAGCGCAGTGTAACACTGACCTCTACACTACCGCCCCTCATACACTGAATATCAAAGACAAAAACAAAGATCCCCCGTATAGCCTCAACAGACTGTAGGGGCAAGTGCTGTTAGCGAGCACCTATGAAGGCCGGAACGGTACACGAGGGGGTGGGTGGCCAGCACCACGCCCGACCGCCTTTGTCTCCCTAGTGGCGATATTTACACACCGCACCAGGTACTCATTTGAGGCTGAGTCGACCTAGGGGAGGCCCGGGACCGGTTCAGATAATCGTCACTGGTGTTGGCCGTGAGCGGGAATCGAACCCGGGTCGCCAGGTTCATAGCGCAGCGCGCTAACCGCTACACTATCGCTCCCCACACACACACACAGTCACACAAACCCTACCAGCGCAAGGCTGACACGTAACATCTCGCGGAAGGATCGCTCCGCCAAACACTATAGTTCCACGATTCAGTTTGCAATTGCGAGTTTGCGTTTAATGTAGATGTTCAAAATGTGTATATATATTGCGTGGAAGCTGGTTCGTAAATGCGGGCGTTCCTAAGTGCGGGTGGCGTTCGTAAGTGTGGGTGGAGTTTGTAAGTGCGGGTGGAGTTCGTAAGTGCGGGTGACGTTCGTAAGTGTGGGTGGCGTTTGTAAGTGTGGGAGGCGTTCGTAAGTGTGAGAGGTGTCCGTAAGTGCGAGTTCTTCGTAAGTGTGGGTGGCGTTCGTAAGTGCAGGGTGTTCGTAAGCACCGGTGGCGTGCGTAAGTCGAGGACCGCCTGTAGTAACAATTATAATAGTAGTGTAGTAAAAATGCATGCGCACAAACAAACACTCACACGGCCCATTAATTAACTCGACGGGCTCATGGATAGAGGGAATGTGGGGGGGGTTGAGAGTATCGGAAGAGGTTATGGTAACAGATGTTTCACTGAATATGCGAGCAATTAAGGCCCTGAATAGAACCCCAGTGTGCTGTAAGATTTAACAGCACAAGCAATCGCGGGGACTGGATATGTATATATTTTAGAATTTATAGGATTTTTTAATGTATAGATATTAAATATGAGCCGGAGTGAAGGTGTCCTCTGCATAATCGTGGTGTCTGTGTGTGTGTGCCTGTGAGTCTCTGGTAGCAAAAAAGGACAACTAAGAGAGAGAGGACGACTCAGAGAGAGAGAACGACTCAGACAGAGAGAGAGGGAGAATGAGTCAGAGAGAGAGAATGAGTGAGAGAGAGAGATCGAGCCAGAGAGAGAGAGAGGGGACGACTCAGAGAGAGAGACTCAGAGAGAGAGAATGAGAGAAAGAGGACGACTCAGAGAGAGAGATAGAATGAGTCAGAAAGAGAGGACGACTCAGAGAGAGAAAACGACTCAGACAGACAGAGAGAGGGGACGACTCAGAGAGAGATAAAGAGAGAGAGGACGACTCAGAGAGAGAGAATGAGTCAGAGAGAGAGGACGACTCAGAGAGAGATAATGAGAGAGAGAGAGAGAGAGGACGACTCAGAGAGAGATAGAATGAGTCAGAGAGAGAGAGAGAGAGAGTCAGAGAGAGAGGACGACTCAGAGAGAGAGAATGAGTCAGAGAGAGAGGACGACTCAGAGAGAGATAATGAGAGAGAGAGAGAGAGAGGACGACTCAGAGAGAGATAGAATGAGTCAGAGAGAGAGAGAGAGAGAATGAGAGAGAGAGAGGACGACTCAGAGAGAGAGCATGCAGATGCAGCAGTTGTCGTAGTTAAAAAAAAAATAAAGAGAGAGCAAGAGCGAGCGAGAGAGAGCGAGTGCATGAGAAAGAGAGTGAGCGAGAGAGAGCGAGAGAGAGATCGACTTGGAGTAGGAAGAGAGGGGGTAGAGAGAGAGGGGGGGCAGACAGGGGGGTAGAGAGAGAGGGAAGGGGTAAGGAGAGCAGAGCGAGAAATAGTTTGTTAAATCTTTCATTTAAAAATGGGGGGGGGGGGTTACATAAAGCAGAGCATTAAAAAAAACCGAAATGATGAACGAAGCAAAGTTCCGACTACACCGAGCATCTTCCTGTTTCCTCTTTGATCGTTAAAAAGGGAGATAATTAGCCAGAGAGAGAGAGAGGACGACTCAGAGAGAGAGAGAGAATGAGCCAGAGAGAGAAAGGACGACTCAGAGAGAGAAAACGACTCAGACAGAGAGAGAGAGAGGACGACTCAGAGAGAGAGGGGGACGACTCAGACAGAGAGAGGGCGACTCAGAGAGAGGAAACGACTCAGACAGAGAGAGAGAGAGGACGACTCAGAGAGAGAGAATGAGTCAGAGAGAGAGAGGACGACTCAGAGAGAGAGAATTAGCCAGAGAGAGGACGACTCAGAGAGAGAAAACGACTCAGAAAGAGGACGACTCAGAGAGAGAAAACGACTCAGAGAGAGAGAGGACGACTCAGAGAGAGAGGACGACTCAGATAGAGAGAGAATGAACCAGAGAGAGAGGACGACTCAGAGAGAGAAAACGACTCAGACAGAGAGAGAGAGGACGACTCAGAGAGAGAGAATGAGCCAGACAGACAGAGAGAGGACGACTCAGAGAGAGGAAACGACTCAGACAGAGAGAGAGGACGACTCAGACAGAGAGAGAGGACGACTCAGAGTGAGGAAAAGACTCAGACAGAGAGAGAGAGAGCAGACGACTCAGTGGGGAAGGAAACACAAACTCCACACAGAGAGAGCGCCCGAGTCGGGAGTCGAACCCAGCCCCTGTCTCGCTGCAGGACGTGAGCGTCACCAATGAGGCACCCACCCTCTGGTAGAGCGGTATGACTCCCCGAACCTGCGGCTAATGAGATGAGAGGAGAGAGGCAGGAGAGAGCGTGGAGGGGAGTGGAGTGAGATGAGAGGTAGGAGAGAGCCTTGGGGTGGAGTGTAGTCACAGTGAGGGAAACAAAGTATTTGATCCCCTGCTGATTTTGTACGTTTGCCCACTGACAAAGAAATGATCAGTCTATAATTTTAATGGTAGGTTCATTTGAACAGTGAGAGACAGAATAACGACAAAAAAAATCCAGAAAAACGCATGTCAAAAATGTTATAAATTGATTTGCATTTTAATGAGGGAAATAAGTATTTGACCCATCTGCAAAACGTGAGTTAGTACTTGGTGGCAAAACCCTTGTTGGCAATCACAGAGGGCAGACGTTTCTTGTAGTTGGCCACTAGGTTTGGACACATCTCAGGAGGGATTTTGTCCCACTCCTCTTTGCAGATCTTCTCCAAGTCATTAAGGTTTCGAGGCTGACGTTTGGCAACTCGAACCTTCAGCTCCCTCCACAGATTTGCTATGGGATTAAGATCTGGAGACTGGCTAGGCCACTCCAGGACCTTAATTTGCTTCTTCTTGAGCCACTCCGTTGTTGCCTTGGCCGTGTGTTTTGGGTCATTGTCATGCTGGGATACCCATCCACGTCCCATTTTCAATGCCCTGGCTGAGGGAAGGAGGTTCTCACCCAAGATTTGACGGCACATGGCCCCGTCCATCGTTCCTTTGATGCGGTGAAGTTGTCCTGTCCCCTTAGCAGAAAAACACCCCCAAAGCATAATGTTTCCACCTCCATGTTTGACGGTGGGGATGGTGTTCTTGGGGTCATAGGCAGCATTCCTCCTCCTCCAAACACGGCGAGTTGAGTTGATGCCAAAGAGCTCCATTTTGGTATCATCTGACCACAACACTTTCACCCAATTGTCCTCTGAATCAGTCAGATGTTCATGGCAAACTTCAGACGGGCATGTATATATGCTTTCTTGAGCAGGGGGACCTTGCGGGCACTGCAGGATTTCAGTCCTTCACGGCGTAGTGTGTTACCAATTGTTTTCTTGGTAACGATGGTCCCAGCTGCCTTGGGATCATTGACAAGATCCTCCCGTGTAGTTCTGGGCTGATTCCTCCCCGTTCTCATGATCATTGCAACTCCACGAGGTGAGACCTTGCATGGAGCCCCAGGCCGAGGGAGATTGACAGTTCTTTTGTGTTTCTTCCATTTGCGAATAATCGCACCAACTGTTGTCACCTTCTCACCATGCTGCTTGGCAATGGTCTTGTAGCCCATTCCAGCCTTGTGTAGGTCTACAATCTTGTCCCTGACATCCTTGGAGAGCTCGTTGGTCTTGGCCATGGTGGAGAGTTTGGAATCTGATTGATTGATTCTGTGGACAGGTGTCTTTTATATAGGTAACAAGCTGAGATTAGGAGCACTCCCTTTAAGAGTGTGCTCCTAATCTCAGCTCGTTACCTGTATAAAAGACACCTGGGAGCCAGAAATCTTTCTGATTGAGAGGGGGTCAAATACTTATTTCCCTCATTAAAATGCAAATAAATTTATAACATTTTTGACATGCGTTTTTCTGGATTTTTTGTTGTTGTTATTCTGTCTCTCACTGTTCAAATAAACCTACCATTAAAATCATAGACTGATCATTTCTTTGTCATTGGGCAAACGTACAAGATCAGCAGGGAATCAAATACTTTTTTCGCCCTCACTGTAGATGATAGGAGAGAGGCAGGAGAGAGCGTGGAGGGGAGTGGAGTGAGATGAGAGGGGAGAGGCAGGAGAGAGCGTGGAGGGGAGTGGAGTGAGATGAGAGGGGAGAGGCAGGAGAGAGCGTGGAGGAGAGTGGAGTGAGATGAGAGGGGAGAGGCAGGAGAGAGCGTGGAGGGGAGTGGAGTGAGATGAGAGGGGAGAGGCAGGAGAGAGCGTGGAGGGGAGTGGAGTGAGATGAGAGGGGAGAGGCAGGAGAGAGCGTGGAGGGGAGTGGAGTGAGATGAGAGGGGAGAGGCAGGAGAGAGCGTGGAGGGGAGTGGAGTGAGATGAGAGGGGAGAGGCAGGAGAGAGCGTGGAGGGGAGTGGAGTGAGATGAGAGGGGAGAGGCAGGAGAGAGCGTGGAGGGGAGTGGAGTGAGATGAGAGGGGAGAGGCAGGAGAGAGCGTGGAGGGGAGTGGAGTGCGTCTCGCTCTCTCCCTTCATCTCTCTCCACTGCGTGGCTAAGCCCCTCACCCCTCCCCTTCCCCCCTCCTACACTCCCAGTGGGGAGTGTAGGAGGGTGTGCGGCTTTGCCCTTCACACTCCCGTGACGTGAGATTACAACAGCAACAGCAGCAGCAGCGACAGCAGCGACATCAGCGAGCTCTCCGCGGGGCTGCACACCTCTCGCACGTGGGGAGGGCGAGGGCGCAGCCCCTGCAAGTGCCGCGCTCACGGACCCCGTCGGGGTCAAAGGGGGCACCCCGTCGGTGTGAGGGGGTCTCTGGCACGCACGCACGCGCGCGCACAAAGGCAAAGAACCCCCACCCCCCCCCCCCCACGTGTAGCCTTCAGGGGCAAGTGCACGTGAGTTAGGGGGCACGAGGAGGATGCCAGCACGTACCACCACGCCCGGCCGCCTTTGTCTCCCCAGTGGCGATGCGGGGTTTTTTGTGTGTGTTTTGTGTTTTACACAAGACAGGGCGCTCATTTGAGGCTGAGCCGACCTAGGCGGACACTCGCTCCCACCTCCACCACCACCACCACCACAACAAAAACAAAGATCCCCCGTGTAGCCTGTAACAGACTGTAGGGGCAAGTGCTGTTAGCGAGCAGCGCCTACGAAGGCCGGCACGGCACACGAAGGGGGGTGGGTGGCCAACACAACGCCCGGCCGCCTTTGTCTCCCTAGCGGCGATGTTTACTACACACCGCACCAGGTACTCATTTGAGGCTGAGTCAACCTAGGGAAATCCCAGGACCGGTTCAGATAATCGTTACCTGGCGGTGTTGGCCGTGGGCGTGAATCGAACACCGCCGTGGCCAGGTTCATAGCGCAGCGAAGCGCGGCGCTCACCGCTGCACCACCGCTCCCCACAACTCACCACGCACACACACAAAAGGCAAAGATCCCCCGTGTAGGCTTAACGCGCCGGTGTTGGGGGCAAGTGCCGCGAGCGAGAACAGCGACGGTGGCTGCCCGTGGTTTGTGGCCGGCTAAAAAAACCCCATCAAGCACGGCCCGGCCGCCTTTGTCTCCCCGGCTGGCGACGCGGTCCCCTTTGATGTTCGTTTGTTTGTTTGTCTCTTGTTGCTTCTGACACACCCGCCGCATTTGAGGCTGAGTCGACCCAGGAGGAGTTCCACGAGCAGGCTTGAGAGAGTCGCTGTCACCGGCGATTTCAGTTTAATTTATTCGGTGCAGTCCTGAGAGCCGTTCGGCTCTTGAATCGCGTGCAGCCGCAACAAACCAAAAAAAAAACCATGAACACCAAAAAACATATTCTTGGTTCTTTCGGTAAAGTCACCACCACGTAGAAGGGAAACAATAAAATAATTAAAAATATAAAACAATAAAATTATTGTAAAACAATAAAATTATTATTCTTGGTTCTTTCGGTAAAGTCACCACCACGTAGAAGGGAAACAATAAAATAATAAAAAAATATATAAACCAATAAAATTATTGTAAAACAATCAAATTGTTATTCTTGGTTCTTTCGGTAAAGTCACCACCACGTAGAAGGGAAACAATAAAATAGTAAAAATATTGTAATATGTTTTACCCTTTTAACTGGCACACAAAAACTGACACCTTTATTCAAGGCATCATGTTTGCAATAACCACAACACAAGCAGTCAAAATGCAAACAAAAAAGACAACTCTGATAATAATATTGGCACTGTCCTTGAATTTGATTGGTCCACACCCGAGACGGCTTTTCTTAGAGCCTAGTCTCCATTGGTGTTGGACCAGAAGACGCCAAAAGGCGTACAACTCAAAAACAGCGCACTATCAGAGTATTGAGGGCTCGGGGTGAGCATTTACACTATGAGACCTCCTTTGCCAGAAACAAGATATAGGAATAGGTTTTACCCTTTTAACTGGCACAAAAAAACTGACACCTTTATTCAAGGCATCATGTCTGCAATAACCACAACACAAGCAGTCCAAATGCAAACAAAAGAGACAACTCTGATAATAATATGCACTGTCCTTGAATTTGATTGGTCCATACCCGAGACGGCTTTTCTTAGAGCCCTTTAGTCTCCACTGGTGTTGGACCAGATGACGCAAAGGAGGTCTCATGAAATAAAAATATAAAACAATAAAATTATCACGACGTTTCGACTGCGACACAAGCAATCATCATCAGGTGTGAAAACCACAGCAAAGAAAATTTTCATATTTTTCAATTTTTCTTGCTAAAATTCTCACGACGTTTCGACTGCAACACAAGCAATCATCATCAGGTGTGAAAACCACAGCAAAGAAAATTTTCAAATTAAAAAAAAAATGTTGCTAAAATTCTCACGACGTTTCGACTGCAACACAAGCAATCATCATCAGGTGTGAAAACCACAGCAAAGAACATTTGAAAATTTTCAAGAATTTCTTGCTCAAATTCTCACGGCGTTTCGACTGCGACACAAGCAATCATCATCAGGTGCGAAAACCACAGCAAAGAAAATTTGAAAATTTTCAAGAATTTATTGCTCAAATTCTCACGGCGTTTCGACTGCAACACAAGCAATCATCATCAGGTGTGAAAACCACAGCAAGAAAATTTTCAAATTAAAAAAAAATGTTGCTAAAATTCTCACGACGTTTCGACTGCGACACAAGCAATCATCATCAGGTGTGAAAACCACAGCAAAGAAAATTTGAAAATTTTCAAAAATTTATTGCTCAAATTCTCACGGCGTTTCGACTGCAAGACAAGCAATCATCATCAGGTGTGAAAACCACAGCATGAAAATTTTCAAATAAAAAAAAAATGTTGCTAAAATTCTCACGACGTTTCGACTGCAAGACAAGCAATCATCATCAGGTGCAAAAACCACAGCAAAGAAAATTTTCAAATTTTCTTGCTGTGGTTTTCACACCTGATGACGTTTGCTTGTGGTCGCAGTCGAAACGTCGTGAGAATTTTATTGTGGTTTTTTTTGTATTGTTTATTATTTTACTGTTTCCCTTCTACGTGGTGGTGACTTTACCGAAGGAACCAACAATATGAATCCCTGCAGTCACGAAAAGCTTTAAATCAAGAAAAAAACAATTTTAACCGAGCACAGAGCGGCAGCAGCAGACGGCGATGGAAGGGGACAGTGATCGCGCCGCGGCCGTGTGCTGGCGCTAACCACTGCGCCACCACTCCCCCCCCCTCCCCCCCCCCCCCCCCCCATTAAGTAAAACTTTACGGCGTTTCTTTTACGGGCTTTGTGGCACCCAACTGAGCGACTCTGTAGCTTATTTTTTTTTTCAGAAGCGACCCTGTGGCTATCAAATGATAGCTCAGCGAAGAAGTTGCTCAATATATCGTCGCCGTGTGGAAGTTGATGGCGGTAGCCAAATCGCTTCTCATCGCGTGATGTTGATTCTGAATGTGGAGGTGGGTAGGAGGGGGGGGGGGGGGAGGATCGAGAGGACCCGGAGAAAAAATCATCGCGACCACCGGGAGAGAGAGAGAGAGAGACAAAGACTTCAAATATACAGCAGAAGGCATCGTCGCCTTCGGGATCGAACCCGCGAAATCTTGCATACCAGGTGATGTAGTTAACATCTCCTAGTCACCTTGATGATAATGATGATGAGAGAGAGAGACAGAGAGAAAGACGCAGACTCAAATTTTCCAGCAGCAGTTATCATTGGGAATGGGATCGAACCCGCGACCTCCTGCATACCAGGCGAGGTAGTTAACATCTCTAGTCATCTTGATGATAATGATGATGATTATGAGAGAGAGACAGACGCAGACTCCAATTATACAGCAGCAGTCATCGTTGGGAATGGGATCGAACCCGCGACCTCCTGCATACCGGGCGAGGTAGTTAACATCTCCTAGCCACCTTGGCGCACCGGGTCAGCAGGAGAGTCAGTGGCAACATCGCCCCGCGTGTCCTGCACAGTGGCAGGAGCCTCCCTCGATCATGGAGCCGTAACACGCCTTCATCACGTAGCCTGTCCACCCCGACCGCACCTCCGATCAGCGCGGTTGGCGGCGAACGGAGCGAAAGAAGTTCAACACACATACATGATGATGTTGGTGATTGTGGTGATGGTGGTGGTGATGATGATGATGTTGGTGGTGATGGTGGTGATGATGATGTTGATGTTGGTGATGGTGGTGATGTTGGTGATGATGGTGACGATGATGTTGATGTTGGTGATGGTGGTGAAGGTGGTGATGATGATGTTGATGTTGGTGGTGATGGTGGTGATGATGATGTTGATGTTGGTGGTGATGGTGGTGATGGTGGTAGTGATGATGATGATGATGATGTTGGTGGTGATGGTGGTGATGGTGGTAGTGATGATGATGATGATGTTGGTGATGGTGGTGACGATGATGTTGATGTTGGTGATGGTGGTGAAGGTGGCGATGATGATGTTGATGTTGGTGGTGATGGTGGTGATGATGATGTTGATGTTGGTGGTGATGGTGGTGATGGTGGTAGTGATGATGATGATGATGTTGGTGGTGATGGTGGTGATGATGTTGATGTTGGTGATGGTGGTGATTGTGGTAGTGATGATGTTGGTGATGATGATGTTGGTGATGGTGGTGATGGTGGTGATGATGTTGGTGATGGTGGTGATGATGTTGATGTTGGTGATGGTGGTGAAGATGTTGATGTTGGTGGTGATGGTGGTGATGATGATGTTGATGTTGGTGGTGATGGTGGTGATGGTGGTAGTGATGATGATGATGATGTTGGTGGTGATGGTGGTGACGATGTTGATGTTGGTGATGGTGGTGATGGTGGTGAAGATGTTGGTGATGGTGGTGATTATGATGATGTTGGTGATGGTGGTGAAGGTGGTGATGATGATGTTGAT
>NC_046133.1:5721539-5724039 GCF_010993605.1 Petromyzon marinus | reverse complement strand
ACAATGCACCAGCGACTCAACACTGCACCATAGATTCAACACTGCACATAGACTCAGCACTGCACCATAGACTCAGCACTGCACCGAAGACTCAACACTGCACCATAAACTCAAAACTGCCCATAGACTTAATACTGCACCATATACTCATCACTGCACCATAGACTAAACACTGCACCACAGACTCAGCACTGCCCATAGACTTAACACTGCACCCATAGAGACTCAACATTGCACGATAGACTCAACATTGCACCATAGACTCAACACTGCACGATAGACTCAACACTGCACCATAGACTCAACACGACCCATAGACTCAACAATGCACCAGAGACTCAACACTGCACCATAGATCCAACACTGCCCATAGACTCAACACTGCACCAGAGACTCAACACTGCACCATAGACTCAGCACTGCCCATAGACTTAATACTGCACCATAGACTCATCACTGCACCATAGACTCAACACTGCCCAAAGACTCAGCACTGCCCATAGTCCGAACACTGCCCACAGACTCAGCCCAGCACCACAGACTCAGCACTGCACCATAGACTCACTGCCCATAGACTCAGCACTGCCCATAGACTCAGCACTGCCCATAGACTCAGCACTGCCCATAGACTCAGCACTGCACCATATACTCAACGTTGTCCATAGACTCAACACTGTCCACAGACTGAACACTGCACCATAGACTCAACACTGCCCATAGACTCAACACTGCCCATAAACTCAGCACTGCTCATAGACTTAACACTGCACCATAGACTCAGCACTGCCCATAGACTCAACACTGCCCATACACTCAACGTAGTCCATAGACTCAACACTGTCCACAGACTCAACACTGCACCATAGACTCAACACTGCTCATATACTTAACACTGCCCATAGACTTAAGATGGCTTTTGCCATTTAGTTTCAAAGGCAATGCATATAATATCAGAGCCATGTTTGTTTGCTCGTGTGATCAATGCAGTAATTTTATTCTTTTCAAAATATTTTCATTTGGTGTTGGAACGTCTTAACATAACTTCTGTTTCATTGCCAAAAAAGGATAAAACACTTTCATATGTTTTTCAAATTGTGTTGGTATGTTTTGTTGTTGTTGTTGCTGTAACGTTCTGACGCCGTTCCCGCCGTACTGGACTTCCGTGACTGATAGAGCTTCACAGCTTATCGGATTTCCTCCTCCTGCAGTCATTAATAAATATTCTCCTTCTGATATCTGCGCCATCGACCCCGCAGTTCGATATCCTGACCCAGGCCGCCTTCCCCTGTTACGCGATCCACCCCTAATCCGCGAACCTTCAATATCGGTGATTTTTCGTTTCGATTGGTTTTGCTTCTTGAACATCGATAAGCGTCAAAGGTTCCTCATTAAAAAGCGTATGATTTTTGCAAATTAATTATTAGTGTTGTTGTTGTTGTTGCTGCTGCTGTGCATCTAAAGTCGCGCCCGTGTGTGTGTGTGTGTCGTGCGCAGGCAGGTCGCAAACTTAGCAGGGAAAGAATTGGCAGATGAATCCATAACACGTGGTGAAGTTGTGAGACTCGACTCGTTATTTGTTTTGAAGGGGTGGGGGGGTGGGTGGAGGGGCTGGGGCAAAGGGGGGACTGGGGGGGGCTGGGGGGGGGAGGGGGCTGGCGGGGGGGGGGGGGTGAACGTGGTAGTGTAGCAGGTAGCTGCTGCTGCTGAGCAAGGAACCCGGCTAAGGTGCAAGTTCGATTCGTGCCCACGGCCAACCAAAAACACCACCAGTGACGATCATGTGAACCGGTCAACGGGTCCTCACCTAGGTCGACTCAGCCTCAAATGAGTGCCCGCTGGGGGCGGGGGGTGTAAGCATCGTTAGCGGGGAGACAAAGGCGGTCGGGCGTGGTGCTGGTACCGTTCTGCCGGTCGTAGGTGCTCGCTATCATCACTTGCCCCCACAGTCTGTTAAAGCTATACGGGGGATCTTTGTCTATCATTTTTGGATTCCTTTCCGCTCCACACTGACACACACACACAAAGATCCCCCGCATAGCCTTAACAGACTGTTGGGGCAAGTGCTGTTAGCGAAGCACCTATGAAGGCCAGAATGGCACACGAGGGGGTGGGTGGCCAGCAACACGCCCGACCGCCTTTGTCTCCCCAGTATCGATGCTTACGCAGCGCACCAGGTACTCATTTGAGGCTGAATCGACCTAGGGGAAGCTCAGAACCGATTAAGATAATCATCGCTGCTGTTGGTGGCCGTGAGCGGGAATCTATGGGGTTCGTAGCGCAACGCGCTAACCGCTACACCACCGCTCCCTACACATGGACACACAGACACACACTGACACACACACAGACTGACACAAACTCTGCACACACAGTGACACTCACTGACACACACACGAACGCACACACACTGACACATATAAACACACTGACACACATAAACACACACACTGACACACACACTGACACACACACACTGACACACACACACGAACAACAACAA
>NC_046133.1:5614039-5716539 GCF_010993605.1 Petromyzon marinus | reverse complement strand
TCATAGACGCACACAGAAACCAACAGATTCACACAGAGACCCATACACTCACACAGAGACCCATAGACTCACGCAGAGATCAACAGAGTCATACATGGACCCAGAGCCCCACATAGAGACCCATAGGCTCAAACAGAGAACTTTAGACTCACACAGAGACCCACAGACTCACACAGATATCCACAGACTCACACAGAGACCCATAGAAGCGACCTGGTGCCTATCGCAAATGATAGCTGCTCAACTATATGTGGTGGCTTATCATCACCATCATGATCATCACCACGTGGACATTTACATTGGAGCAGCTAATTGCAGTCAACTCTTGATTATCCACGCTAATGATGACGACGGTGGCCGCGCGTTAATTAACAATCGTCGGATAATTTAGAAAATATATATTTTCAGCGGATCTCCATGCCAGAAAAGCCCCCCCCCCCCCCCCACTAATATTACTTAGAAATTATGTTCGAGTTAAGAAAATGTTGTTCGTCCGTGAACGAAAATGTTTCAATAAATAAAGTGCTGCTTCGGTGTTTTATTACCAATGTCCATACGAAAACCCCACATTCACTTAAACAGAATGGCACCTTTTTTTTGCCAATATCAAAGTTACGAAAAATATAAGAATAAGTAGTTTAGCCTTTCTGAAAATAAAACAGCAGTTGTTTTTTTATTAAGAAGTTCAAACTACAAATTTAAAACATTTTGCAATTGATCAAGTTACTGAGCAGTAACCACACACAGATAGTGATTTTGGCGAACATCCAAACAAACATGGCTCTGATGATAATCTACGATGCATCATTGTCTTTGAAAAATCATTGGCCGACACAGGAGAGAGAGAGAAGCTTTCTTTATATTGGTAGGAACCTCCTGGTTACTGAACCAGCAGCACACAGGGGATTATTGTGTCTGTCCGTCCGTCGTGCATCCAAACATGGGAGGGGGTTGGGCTGGGTGGAGAGGAGAGGGTGGGGAGGGGCTGAGTGGGGGGTGGGGAGGGGCTGCTCACCCCGTGGTGCCCCCCTTATAAAACTCAACGTTTCACCTACTCACGCCGCCTTGTGCACGCCCTCACAGTGGGGCAAACTGTTGCTGAACACACCACGTGGTGGTGCCGCCATTGTTGTTGTTGACCCTGGCCACTGAGCGAGCAACCCAACGTTCCTGCCAGCTGCCTTCCGCAGGAGGAACGTGTTGGCCCAGCCTCACCGTCAGTGTGAGCCCAGAGGCTAACGCCGAAAGGCGGACAGCACAAAAGACGATGCCCCACGTGTCAGAGCGTTCATAGCTCGGGGTGAGCAGCAGCCAGGTGCATCATGGGATATTTTTTTTTTGCCGGTATCAAAGTATGACAAAATTAGAATAAGGGGCCGTCCGTAAATGACGTCACGCATCTAGGGGGGGGGGGTGGGTGGGGGGGGGGGTCAGACATTTGTGACGCTGTGTGACGAGGGGTGAGAGGAGGTTTGAGTAATGTGACGTCACATCAAATGCGCAACTCTAAATAAATATAGACACAACACGTTCTACTTAATGAAATAAACTTTTTTTTAAATAAATGTTTTCTACCTACAACATCAGAGTGCAGCGCCACATTAAATACGCACCTACAATGACAATCATTTAAAGCGATTTGAAGCATGTTTTTATTTATGTATTTATTTTTGGGGGGGGGCGGGTGGCAGAGCTTTGTGACGTCATATTTGAGGGGGGGTCTGACTTTTTGTGACGCCGTGTGACTAGGGGGGGGGGTCAAAAATCGTCCAAAATCACGTGACGTCATTTATGGACGGCCCCAAAATAAGAATACGTTTTACCACCAAGTAGATTAAACCTTTTGCAAGGAATCAAATAACTGCGTTATCCACAGACAGTACTTGTGGTGAACATGCAAACACAAGCATGGCTCTGATGATATAAGGGCACCTAGCCTGGCACAGGCGACGTGAAGACGTCACTGCCACTTAGTGGCGAATGGGGAAGTATTGGTGGTGGTGGTGATGGTGATGATGGCGGTGGTGGTGATAGTAGTGGTGATGTTGGTGATGGTGGTGGTGGTGATGTTGGTGGTGGTGATGTTGGTGGTGGTGGTGATGGGAGAGATGGTGGTGGTGGTGATGATGGTGGTGATGGTGGTGGTGATAGTAGTGGTGATGTTGGTGGTGATAGTGGTGGTAATGGTGGTGATGTTGGTGATGTTGGTGGTGGTGATGGTGGTGGTGGTGATAGTAGTGGTGATGTTGGTGGTGATAGTGGTGGTGATGGTGGTGATGTTGGTGATGTTGGTGGTGGTGATGGTGGTGGTGATAGCAGTGGTGATGTTGGTGGTGGTGGTGGTGATGTTGGTGGTGATAGTGGTGGTGATGTTGGTGATGTTGGTGGTGGTGGTGGTGATGGTGGTGGTGATAGCAGTGGTGATGATGTCGGTGGTGATAGTAGTGGTGATAATGGGGGAGATGGTGGTGGGTGTGAATGTGGTGATGTTGGTGGTGGTGGTGATGGGGGAAATGGTGGTGATGATGGTGGTGATGGTGGTGGTGATAGTAGTGGTGGTGATGGGGGAGATGGTGGTGGGTGTGATGGTGGTGATGTTGGTGGTGGTGGTGGTGATAGTAGTGGTGGTAATGGGGGAGATGGTGGTGGGTGTGAATATGGTGATGTTGGTGGTGGTGGTGGTGGTAATGGGGGAAATGGTGGGGTGCGGGAATTTCTCAACCCGCTCCCCCAGAAAGTTGGCACAAGTAGGGGAGGACAGCTGACGGGAGGTGTGCTGTATGCATGCCTGTGCGTTGAACTTCTTTCGCACCATACATGCGGCCAAACGTGCTCATCGGAGCCACTCATAGGAGCTACTCGCTAACAGCACTTGCCCCCAACAGCCTGTTGAGGCTATACGGGGCATCTTCATACGTGTATTTGTGTGTGCGTCTTTGTCTGTGTGTGTGAGTGTCTTCATAGGTGCTGGCTAACAGCACTTGTCCCCAGCCGTCTGTTAAGGCTGCACGGGGCATCTTTATCTGTGTATGTGTGTGTGTATTTGGGGGTGTCGGAGACGGGGGGAGGGAGGTTTGGGGTAGCGTGGCTTTGTCTTTGTCTCTGCTCAGTGCTGGATTAAGCTCGTGCGGGGCCTGTAGGATGTGTTGTTACAAAGGGGCCCTAAATAATTTTATAAAACACGTACAAATATTATAACATAAAAAATGTTCTTGCATGGTAAAGTAATTGTATCTTTTTTTTTTACATTTCCCATGCAGCCAGATAATACGAAAATTCGCTAACCTTAAACACCCTGTCGTTAAGAAAAGTAGAAGGACAGTATAGTACTATAGTAATAGAGCAAGTGCAGAATCACTGAACCGGAATTGATAGCTTGAAAGCATTTAGCGCGGGGCCTTTGAAAGTGCGGGGCCCGTAGCTACTACTACACGTGTAGTAGTAGCTACACGTGTAGTAGTAGCTACTACATGTGTAGTAGCTACTACACATGTAGTAGCTACTACTACGTGTAGTAGCTACTACACGTGTAGTAGCTACTACACGTGTAGTGGCTACTAATTGATAGCTTAGTAGTAGCTACTAGTAGTAGCTACTACACGTGTAGTGGCTACTAATTGATAGCTTAGTAGTAGCTACTAGTAGTAGCTACTACACGTGTAGTAGCTACTACACGTGTAGTAGCTACTACACGTGTAGTAGCTACTACACACAAAAGTAGAAGGACAGTATACACGTGTAGTAGCTACTACACATGAAGATACTAAACATGTAGCTACTACATATGTAGCAGCTACATATGTAGCAGCTACATATGTAGTAGCTACTACACATGTAGCTACTACATATGTAGTATGTATACATATGTAGTAGCTACTACACATGTAGCTACTACATATGTAGCAGCTACATATGTAGCAGCTACATATGTAGTAGCTACTACACATGTAGCTACTACATATGTAGTATGTATACATATGTAGTAGCTACTACACATGTAGCTACTACATATGTAGCAGCTACATGTGTAGTAGCTACTATGTGCAGCTACATATGTAGTAGCTGCTCCATATGTAGTAGCCGCTACATATGTAGCTTCTTTTGCGACGAGGATAATCCGGCACTGATTCTGCTAATTGATGGGAGACACCGGGGAGACACCATAATGGGTTCCTCGATTACGATGTTTTGCGTAAATATTAATTCGTGTTATTTCTTGTGAGATGAGGCTGAATAATGGATGAGTGATAATCGTTCGTGGCGGGGCCGTGCTCAAATCCCGTTTCAGCTGGGTGGCTGTGAAGCAAGTGGTGTCTCTCTCTGTCTCTCCCTCCCCACTCGCTCTCCCTCTGTCTCTCATCTCTCTCTCTCTCCTTGATCCTCTCTCGCTCACTCCGTCTCTCACCCTCTCTCTTCTTTATGGACGCGTTGCCATCGTCCGTGTGGCTCGGCCGAATCTCGCCGGGGGCAAGGGACCTGCGCGCTTTCTGCTGGCGCCAGGGACGATCTCCCCCGCCGGGACTTACGCTACCGGCGGCTGTAATCGCCTTGTCACGTGCTCGCTCGCCGTGCGTGGCCTGCGCGATGACGACCACCACCATCATCACCACCACCACCACGTGACGTTTTTGTGTCGTGCGTGGCGCGTCCGGTGCCCACGTGACAGCAGCACGTGGCTTTTTTTTTGTTTCATTGGGCTTGTGTTGTTTGTGTCGCTGGTGGCTTTGTGTGCTTCGTGACGAAATCGACTCCAGCGCTGATGCTTCCCGGCGGCAATGAAAGTCGTTTAAAAGTCAAAAAGTCTCTCTCTCTCTCTCTCGACCTTTCTCTCTCTCTCTCTCCCACTCCCTCCCATTCTCTCTTCATCTCTCTCCATCTCTCTCGCGCGCCGCGTCCCTTGAACGGTCGGGCGGCCGTGCGGGCCCTCTGCACCAACAGAGACGGCGTACTGACCTTCACGTGTCGAAGATCTGACCTTGAGACAGTGAATTGCAAGATGGCCGCCTGAGGCGCCCGCGCTCCAGAGGTGAGCTCCAGGCAGCGGCTGGCGGGGCCGTTTGTGAGGAGGCCGATCTCTCTACTACTCTCTCTATATATATATACCTCTCTCTCTATCACTATCTCTCTACTACTCTCTCTATATATATATACCTCTCTCTCTATCACTATCTCTCTATATAAATACCTCTCTCTCTACCTCTCTCTCTATATATATATCTCTCTCTCTCTACCACTACCTCTCTCTATATATATACCTCTCTCTCTCGACCTCTCTCTCTACCTCTCTCTCTACCATTACCTCTCTCTCTCTCTACCTCTCTCTCTACCTCTCTCTACCTCTCTCTCTCTCTCTACCACTCTCTCTACCACTCTCTCTCTACCTCTCTCTCTCTCTACCACTCTCTCTCTACCTCTCTCTCTTTACCACTCTCTTTCTCTCTCTACCTCTCTCTCTCTATACCTCTCTCTCTACCTCTCTCTCTATACCTCTCTCTCTCTCTACCACTACCTCTCTCTCTACCTCTCTCTCTCACTACCTCTCTCTCTACCTCTCTCTCTCTACCACTCTCTCTCTACCACTCTCTCTCTACCTCTCTCTCTACCTCTCTCTCTCTCTACCTCTCTCTCTCTACCTCTCTCTCTACCTCTCTCTCTGTCTACCTCTCTCTCTCTACCTCTCTCTCTACCTCTCTCTCTCTACCTCTCTCTACCTCTCTCTCTCTCTCTCTACCTCTCTCTCTACCTCTCTCTCTACCTCTCTCTCTCTACCTCTCTCTCTCTCTACCTCTCTCTACCTCTCTCTCTCTCTCTCTACCTCTCTCTCTCTACCTCTCTCTCTCTCTACCACTCTCTCTCTATACCACTATCTCTCTCTCTCTACCTCTCTCTCTCTCTACCTCTCTCTCACTCTACCTCTCTCTCTCTCTACCTCTCTCTCTCTACCTCTCTCTATATATATACCTCTCTCTCTACCTCTCTCTCTCTCTACCTCTCTCTCTACCTCTCTCTCTCTCTACCTCTCTCTCTCTCTACCTCTCTCTCTCTCTACGTCTCTCTCTTTACCTCTCTCTCTCTACCTCTCTCTCTACCTCTCTCTATATATATACCTCTCTCTCTACCTCTCTCTCTCTCTACCTCTCTCTCTACCTCTCTCTCTACCTCTCTCTCTCTACCTCTCTCTCTCTCTACCTCTCTCTACCTCTCTCTATATATATATACCTCTCTCTCTACCTCTCTCTCTATATATATACCACTCTCTCTCTCTACCACTCTCTCTACCTCTCTCTCTCTACCACTCTCTCTCTCTCTCTACCTCTCTCTCTACCTCTCTCTCTCTACCACTCTCTCTCTCTCTACCACTCTCTCTACCTCTCTCTCTACCTCTCTCTCTCTACCTCTCTCTCTACCTCTCTCTCTACCTCTCTCTCTCTACCTCTCTCTCTCTACCTCTCTCTCTCTCTATACCTCTCTCTCTACCTCTCTTTCTACCTCTCTCTCTCTACCTCTCTCTCTCTCTCGATACCTCTCTCTCTCTACCACTACCTCTCTCTCTCTCTACCTCTCTCTCTCTATAGCACTCTCTCTCCCTCTACCTCGCTCTCTCTCTACCTCTCTCTACCTCTCTCTATATATATACCTCTCTCTCTACCTCTCTCTCTATATATATACCACTCTCTCTCTCTCTCTCTACCACTCTCTCTACCTCTCTCTCTCTACCTCTCTCTCTCTACCACTCTCTCTACCTCTCTCTCAATACCTCTCTACCTCTCTCTCTACCTCTCTCTCTACCTCTCTCTCTACCTCTCTCTCTCTCTACCTCTCTCTCTACCACTCTCTCTATCTCTCTCTCTCTACCTCTCTCTCTACCTCTCTCTCTCTACCTCTCTCTCTCTACCACTCTGTCTCTTTCTCTACCACTCTCTCTACCTCTCTCTACCTCTCTCTCTCTCTCTACCTCTCTCTCTATCACTCTGTCTCTCTCTCTCTACCTCACTCTCTACCTCTCTCTACCTCTCTCTCTGTCTCTACCTCTCTCTCTCTACCTCTTTCTCTACCTCTCTCTCTACCTCTCTCTCTCTACCTCTCTCTCTCTCTACCTCTCTCTCTACCACTCTCTCTCTCTACCACCCTCTCTCGCTCTACCACTCTCTCTGTCTCTACCTCTCTCTCTCTCTCTACCTCTCTCTATCTCTCTCTCTCTCTACCACTCTCTCTCTATACCACTATCTCTCTCTCTCTACCTCTCTCTCTCTCTACCTCTCTCTCACTCTACCACTCTCTCTACCACTCTCTCTACCTCTCTCTCTCTCTACCTCTCTCTCTCTACCACTCTGTCTCTCTATCTTTCGTGCCGTACGCACGTCTCAATAGGGCATCGGTGAATAATGGCGACGTCATCTCGTCACTGCTACACGGTACCCGCTCGTCGCTCTCGAAGAGAGAGAGAGAGAGAGCGAGGGTGGGGGGACGACTTAGAGAGGGGGACGACTCAAAGAGAGAGAGAGGACGACTCAGAGAGAGAGAGAGAGGACCACTCAGAGAGAGAGAGGACGACTCAGAGAGAGAGAGGACGACTCAGAGAGAGAGGGCGACGCAGAGAGAGAGGACGACTCAGAGAGATAGGACGACTCAGAGAGAGAGGACGACTCAGAGAGAGAGAGAGAGGACGACTCAGAGAGAGAGAGGACGACTCAGAGAGAGAGGACGGGTCAGAGAGAGAGAGGACGACTCAGAGAGAGAGGTCGACTCAGAGAGAGAGGACGACTCAGAGAGAGAGGACGATTCAGAGAGAGAGGACGACTCAGAGAGGGAGGACAACTCAAAGAGGGTGGTAGGATGACTCAGAGAGAGAGAGGACGACTCAGAGAGAGAGGACGACTCAGAGAGAGAGGACGACTCAGAGAGAGAGGATGACTCAGAGAGAGAGAGGATGACTCAGAGAGAGAGGACGACTCAGAGAGACAGAGAGAAAACTCAAAGATGGTGGGAGGATGACTCAGAGAGAGAGAGAGAGAGGACGACTCAGAGAGAGAGGACGACTCAAAGAGAGGACTACTCAGAGAGAGGACGACTCAGAGAGAGAGGACGACTCAGAGAGAGGACGACTCAGAGAGAGGACGACTCAAAGAGAGAGGACGACTCAGAGAGAGAGGACGACTCAGAGAGAGAGAGGACGACTCAGAAATAGAGAGAGAGGACGATTCAAACAGAGAGGACGACTCAGAGAGAGAGGACGGGTCAGAGAGAGAGAGAGGACGACTCAGAGAGAGAGGACGACTCAGAGAGAGAGGACGACTCAGAGAGAGAGGACGATTCAGAGAGAGAGGACGACTCAGAGAGGGAGGACAACTCAAAGAGGGTGGTAGGATGACTCAGAGAGAGAGAGGACGACTCAGAGAGAGAGGACGACTCAGAGAGAGAGGACGACTCAGAGAGAGAGGATGACTCAGAGAGAGAGGACGACTCAGAGAGAGAGGACGACTCAGAGAGAGGACGACTCAAAGAGAGAGGACGACTCAGAGAGAGAGAGGACGACTCAGAGAGAAAGAGAGGACGACTCAGAAAGAGAGAGAGAGGACGATTCAAAGAGAGAGGACGACTCAGAGAGAGAGAGGATGACTCAGAGAGAGAGGACGACTCAGAGAGAGAGAGGACGACTCAGAGAGAGAGGACGACTCAGAGAGAGAGAGGACGACTCAGAGAGAGAGAGGACGACTAAGAGAGAGAGAGGACGACTCAGAGAGAGGACGACTCAGAGAGAGAGAGGACGACTCAGAGAGAGAGGACGACTCAAAGAGAGAGGACGACTCAGAGAGAGGACGACTCAGAGAGAGAGTGGACGACTCAAATAGAGAGAGAGGACGACTCAGAGAGAGAGAGGACGACTCAGAGAGAGGACGACTCAGATAGAGAGGACGACTCAGAGAGAGAGGACGACTCAGAGAGAGAGAGGACGACTCAGAGAGAGAGAGGACGACTCAGAGAGAGAAAAGACGACTCAGAGAGAGAGAGGACGACACAGAGAGAGAGGACGACTCAGAGAGAGGACAACTCAAAGAGAGAGAGGACGACTCAGAGAGAGGACAACTCAAAGAAAGTGGGAGGATGACTCGGAGAGAGAGAGGGGTAGAGAGGTATAGAGAGAGAGGACGATTCAGAGAGAGAGAGGACGACTCAAAGAGAGAGAGGACGACTCAAAGACAGAGAACGACTCAAAGAGAGAGAGGACGACTCAGAGAGAGGACAACTCAAAGAAAGTGGGAGGATGACTCGGAGAGAGAGAGAGGTAGAGAGGTATAGAGAGAGAGGACGATTCAGAGAGAGAGAGGACGACTCAAAGAGAGAGAGGACGACTCAAAGAGAGAGGACGACTCAGAGAGAGGACGACTCAGAGAGAGAGAGAGGACGACTCAGAGAGAGGACGACTCAGAGAGAGAGAGAGAGGACGACTCAGAGAGGACGACTCAGAGAGAGGACGACTCAAAGAGAGAGAGGACGACTCAAAGAGAGAGGACGACTCAGAGAGAGGACGACTCAGAGAAAGAGGACGACTCAGAGAGAGAGAGGACGACTCAGAGAAAGAGAGAGGACGACTCAGAGAGAGTGGACGACTGAGAGAGAGAGAGGACGACGCAGAGAGAGAGGACGACTCAAATAGATAGAGAGGACGACTCAGATAGAGAGAGGACGACTCAGAGAGAGGACGACTCAGAGAGAGATAGGACGACTCAAAGAGAGAGGACGACTCAGAGAGAGAGAGGACGACTCAGAGAGAGGACGACTCAGAGAGAGAGAGGACGACTTAGAGAGAGAGAGGACGACTCAGAGAGAGAGGACGACTCAGAGAGAGAGAGGACGACTCAGAGAGAGAGAGGACGACTCAGAGAGAGAGAGGACGACTCAAAGAGAGAGAGGACGACTTAGAGAGAGGACAACTCAAAGAAGGTGGGAGGATGACTCGGAGAGAGAGAGAGAGGTAATGAGGTATAGAGAGAGAGGACGACTCAGAGAGAGAGAGAGGACGACTCAGAGAGAGGACGACTCAGAGAGAGGACGACTCAAAGAGAGAGAGGACGACTCAAAGAGAGAGAGGACGACTCAAAGAGAGAGGACGACTCAGAGAGAGAGAGGACGACTCAGAGAGAGAGAGAGGACGACTCAGAGAGAGAGGACGACTCAGAGAGAGAGGACGACTCAGAGAGAGAGAGGACGACTCAGAGAGAGAGAGAGGACGACTCAGAGAGAGAGAGGACGACTCAGAGAGAGAGAGAAGATGACTCAGAGAGAGAGAGAGAGAGGACGACTCAGAGAGAGAGAGAGATGACGACTCAGAGAGAGAGAAAGGACGACTCAGAGAGAGAGAGGACGACTCAGAGAGAGAGGACGACTCAGAGAGAGGACGACTCAGAGAGAGGACGACTCAAAGAGAGAGAGGACGACTCAAAGAGAGAGGACGACTCAGAGAGAGAGAGGACGACTCAGAGAGAGGACGACTCAGAGAGAGGACGACTCAAAGAGAGAGAGGACGACTCAAAGAGAGAGGACGACTCAGAGAGAGAGAGGACGACTCAGAGAGAGAGGGAGGACGACTCAGAGAGAGAGGACGACTCAGAGAGAGAGGACGACTCAGAGAGAGAGAGGACGACTCAGAGAGAGAGGACGACTCAGAGAGAGATAGAGAGAAGATGACTCAGAGAGAGAGAGAGATGACGACTCAGAGAGAGAGAGAGAGGAGGGGGGAGGAGGGGGAGAGAGGGAGGAGGAGGGAGGAGAACGGAGGGAGAAGGCGTGCGAGGGAGCAACACTCGATCCCGTACATGTGGTGAAGCAGCTGGAGTTGAAGACATTGACAGGACCACCGTCTCCTGATAGCGCCATGAGGCGGCTCCTCCTCGACTGCTGCGGCTTCTGATAGCACTGCTGCTGGTATAGCTGATGTTACTACTGATAGCACTGCTGTTACTATAGCTGCTGTTACTACTGATAGCACTGCTGCTACTATAGCTGCTGTTACTACTGATAGCACTGCTGCTACTATAGCTGATGTTACTACTGATAACACTGCTGCTGCTATAGCTGCTGTTACTACTGATAGCACTGCTGTTACTATAGCTACTGTTACTACTGATAGCACTGCTGCTACTATAGCTGCTGTTACTACTGATAGCACTGCTGCTGCTACTATAGCTACTGTTACTACTGATAGCGCTGCAGCTACTACAGCTGCTGTTACTACTGATAGCGCTGCAGCTACTACAGCTGCTGTTACTACTGATAGCACTGCTGCTACTATAGCTGCTGTTACTACTGATAGCACTACTGCTACTATAGCTGCTGTTACTACTGATAGCACTGCTGTTACTATAGCTACTGTTACTACTGATAGCACTGCTGCTACTATAGCTGCTGTTACTACTGATAGCACTGCTGCTGCTACTATAGCTACTGTTACTACTGATAGCTCTGCAGCTACTACAGCTGCTGTTACTACTGATAGCGCTGCAGCTACTACAGCTGCTGTTACTACTGATAGCACTGCTGCTACTATAGCTGCTGTTACTACTGATAGCACTACTGCTACTATAGCTGCTGTTACTACTGATAACACTGCTGCTGCTATAGCTGCTGTCACTACTGATAGCACTGCTGTTACTATAGCTGCTGTTACTACTGATAGCACTGCAGCTACTATAGCTGCTGTTACTACTGATAGCACTGCTGTTACTATAGCTGCTGTTACTACTGATAACACTGCTGCTGCTGCTATAGCTGCTGTTACTACTGATAACACTGCTGCTACTATAGCTGCTGTTACTACTGATAGCACTGCTGCTGCTACTATAGCTACTGTTACTACTGATAGCGCTGCAGCTACTACAGCTGCTGTTACTACTGATAGCGCTGCAGCTACTACAGCTGCTGTTACTACTGATAGCACTGCTGCTACTATAGCTGCTGTTACTACTGATAGCACTACTGCTACTATAGCTGCTGTTACTACTGATAGCACTGCTGTTACTATAGCTACTGTTACTACTGATAGCACTGCTGCTACTATAGCTGCTGTTACTACTGATAGCACTGCTGCTGCTACTATAGCTACTGTTACTACTGATAGCGCTGCAGCTACTACAGCTGCTGTTACTACTGATAGCGCTGCAGCTACTACAGCTGCTGTTACTACTGATAGCACTGCTGCTACTATAGCTGCTGTTACTACTGATAGCACTACTGCTACTATAGCTGCTGTTACTACTGATAACACTGCTGCTGCTATAGCTGCTGTCACTACTGATAGCACTGCTGTTACTATAGCTGCTGTTACTACTGATAGCACTGCAGCTACTATAGCTGCTGTTACTACTGATAGCACTGCTGTTACTATAGCTGCTGTTACTACTGATAACACTGCTGCTGCTGCTATAGCTGCTGTTACTACTGATAACACTGCTGCTACTATAGCTGCTGTTACTACTGATAGCACTGATGTTACTATAGCTGCTGTTACTACTAATAGCACTGCAGCTACTATAGCTGCTGTTACTACTGATAGCGCTGCAGCTGCTACAGCTGCTGTTACTACTGATAGCACTGCTGCTACTATAGCTGCTGTTACTACTAATAGCACTGCTGCTACTATAGCTACTGTTACTACTGATAGCACTGCTGCTGCTATAGCTGCTGTTACTACTGATAGCACTGCAGCTACTATAGCTGCTGTTACTACTGTTATTACTGTTGTTACTATAGCTGCTGTTACTACTGATAGCACTGCTGCTGCTATAGCTGCTGTTACTACTGATAGCGCTGCAGCTACTATAGCTGCTGTTACTACTGATAGCGCTGCAGCTACTATAGCTGCTGTTACTACTGATAACACTGCTGCTACTATAGCTGCTGTTACTACTGAAAGCACTGCTGCTACCATAGCTGCTGTTACTACTGATAACACTGCAGCTACTTTAGGTGCTGTTACTACTGATAACACTGCTGCTACTATAGCTGCTGTTACTACTGATAGCGCTGCTGCTGCTATAGCTGCTGTTACTACTGATAGCACTGCTGCTACTATAGCTGCTGTTACTACTGATAACACTGCAGCTACTTTAGCTGCTGTTACTACTGATAACACTGCTGCTACTATAGCTGCTGTTACTGCTGATAGCACTGCTGCTGCTATAGCTGCTGTTACTACTGATAACACTGCAGCTACTATAGCTGTTACTACTGATAGCACTGCTGCTGCTATAGCTGCTGTTACTGCTGATAGCACTGCTGCTACTATAGCTGCTGTTACTACTGATAGCACTGCAGCTACTATAGCTGTTACTACTGATATCACTGCTGCTGCTATAGCTGCTGTTACTACTCATAGCACTGCTGCTACTATAGCTGCTGTTACTACTGATAGCACTGCTGTTACTATAGCTACTGTTACTACTGATAGCACTGCAGCTACTATAGCTGCTGTTACTACTGTTATTACTGTTGTTACTATAGCTGCTGTTACTACTGATAGCACTGCTGCTGCTATAGCTGCTGTTACTACTGATAGCGCTGCAGCTACTATAGCTGCTGTTACTACTGTTAGCGCTGCAGCTACTATAGCTGCTGTTACTACTGATAACACTGCTGCTACTATAGCTGCTGTTACTACTGATAGCACTGCTGCTACCATAGCTGCTGTTACTACTGATAACACTGCAGCTACTTTAGCTGCTGTTACTACTGATAACACTGCTGCTACTATAGCTGCTGTTACTACTGATAGCGCTGCTGCTGCTATAGCTGCTGTTACTACTGATAGCACTGCTGCTACTATAGCTGCTGTTACTACTGATAGCGCTGCAGCTACTATAGCTGCTGTTACTACTGTTAGCGCTGCAGCTACTATAGCTGCTGTTACTACTGATAACACTGCTGCTACTATAGCTGCTGTTACTACTGATAGCACTGATGCTACCATAGCTGCTGTTACTACTGATAACACTGCAGCTACTTTAGCTGCTGTTACTACTGATAACACTGCTGCTACTATAGCTGCTGTTACTACTGATAGCGCTGCTGCTGCTATAGCTGCTGTTACTACTGATAGCACTGCTGCTACTATTGCTGCTGTTACTACGGATAACACTGCTGCTACTATAGCTGCTGTTACTACTGATAACACTGCAGCTACTTTAGCTGCTGTTACTACTGATAACACTGCTGCTACTATAGCTGCTGTTACTGCTGATAGCACTGCTGCTGCTATAGCTGCTGTTACTACTGATAACACTGCAGCTACTATAGCTGTTACTACTGATAGCACTGCTGCTGCTATAGCTGCTGTTACTGCTGATAGCACTGCTGCTACTATAGCTGCTGTTACTACTGATAGCACTGCAGCTACTATAGCTGTTACTACTGATATCACTGCTGCTGCTATAGCTGCTGTTACTACTCATAGCACTGCTGCTACTATAGCTGCTGTTACTACTGATAGCACTGCTGTTACTATAGCTACTGTTACTACTGATAGCACTGCAGCTACTATAGCTGCTGTTACTACTGTTATTACTGTTGTTACTATAGCTGCTGTTACTACTGATAGCACTGCTGCTGCTATAGCTGCTGTTACTACTGATAGCGCTGCAGCTACTATAGCTGCTGTTACTACTGTTAGCGCTGCAGCTACTATAGCTGCTGTTACTACTGATAACACTGCTGCTACTATAGCTGCTGTTACTACTGATAGCACTGCTGCTACCATAGCTGCTGTTACTACTGATAACACTGCAGCTACTTTAGCTGCTGTTACTACTGATAACACTGCTGCTACTATAGCTGCTGTTACTACTGATAGCGCTGCTGCTGCTATAGCTGCTGTTACTACTGATAGCACTGCTGCTACTATAGCTGCTGTTACTACTGATAGCGCTGCAGCTACTATAGCTGCTGTTACTACTGTTAGCGCTGCAGCTACTATAGCTGCTGTTACTACTGATAACACTGCTGCTACTATAGCTGCTGTTACTACTGATAGCACTGCTGCTACCATAGCTGCTGTTACTACTGATAACACTGCAGCTACTTTAGCTGCTGTTACTACTGATAACACTGCTGCTACTATAGCTGCTGTTACTACTGATAGCGCTGCTGCTGCTATAGCTGCTGTTACTACTGATAGCACTGCTGCTACTATAGCTGCTGTTACTACTGATAACACTGCAGCTACTTTAGCTGCTGTTACTACTGATAACACTGCTGCTACTATAGCTGCTGTTACTACTGATAGCGCTGCTGCTGCTATAGCTGCTGTTACTACTGATAGCACTGCTGCTGCTATAGCTGCTGTTACTGCTGATAGCACTGCTGCTGCTATAGCTGCTGTTACTACTGATAACACTGCAGCTACTATAGCTGCTGTTACTACTGATAGCACTGCTGCTGCTATAGCTGCTGTTACTACTGATAGCACTGCTGCTACTATAGCTGCTGTTACTACTGATAGCACTGCTGCTACTATAGCTGCTGTTACTACTGATAGCACTGCAGCTACTATAGCTGTTACTACTGATATCACTGCTGCTGCTATAGCTGCTGTTACTACTGATAGCACTGCTGCTACTATAGCTGCTGTTACTACTGATAGCACTGCTGTTACTATAGCTGATGTTACTACTGATAACACTGCTACTATAGCTGCTGTTACTACTGATAGCACTGCAGCTACTAGAGCTGATGTTACTACTGATAACACTGCTGCTACTATAGCTGCTGTTACTACTGATAGCACTGCTGCTGCTATAGCTGCTGTTACTACTGATAACACTGCTACTATAGCTGCTGTTACGACTGATAGCACTGCAGCTACTAGAGCTGATGTTAGTACTGATAACACTGCTGCTACTATAGCTGCTGTTACTACTGATAGCACTGCTGCTACTATAGCTGCTGTTACTACTGATAGCACTGCTGCTACTATAGCTGCTGTTACTACAGATAACACTGCTGCTATAGCTGCTGTTACTACTGATAGCACTGCTGCTGCTATAGCTGCTGTTACTACTGATAGCACTGCTGCTACTATAGCTGCTGTTACTACTGATAGCACTGCTGCTACTATAGCTGCTGTTACTACTGATAGCACTGCTGCTACTATTGCTGCTGTTACTACGGATAACACTGCTGCTACTATAGCTGCTGTTACTACTAATAGCACTGCACCTACTATAGCTGCTGTTACTACTGATAGCACTGCTGTTACTATAGCTGCTGTTACTACAGATAACACTGCTACTATAGCTGCTGTTACTACTGATAGCACTGCTGCTACTATAGCTGCTGTTACTACTGATAACACTGCTGCTACTATAGCTGCTGTTACTACAGATAGCACTGCACCTACTATAGCTGCTGTTACTACTAATAGCACTGCTGCTGCTACTATAGCTGCTGTTACTACTGATAGCAATGCTGCTACTATAGGTGCTGTTACTACTGATAGCACTGCAGCTACTATAGCTGATGTTACTACTGATAGCACTGCAGCTACTATAACTGCTGTTACTACTGATAACACTGCAGCTACTATAGCTGCTGTTACTACTGATAGCACTGCAGCTGCTACTATAGCTGCTGTTACTCCTGATAACACTGCAGCTACTATAGCTGTTGTTACTACTGATAGCACTGCAGCTGCTACTATAGCTGCTTTTACTACTGTTATTACTGTTGTTACTATAGGTGCTGTCACTACTGATAGCACTGCTGCTACTATAGCTGCTGTTACTCCTGATAACACTGCAGCTACTATAGCTGTTGTTACTACTGATAGCACTGCAGCTACTATCGCTGCTGTTACTACTGCTGATACTGCTGCTGCTACTGCTTCTAATACTGCTGCTACTACTGCTACTAATACTGCTGCTACTGCTGCCACTACTGCTCCTGCTACTGCTGCTACTACTGTTGCTACTGATCATGCTACTACTACTGCTTTTACTGCTGCCACTGCTGCTACTACTGCTGCTACTACTACTGGTGCTACTGTTACTACTAATACGACTGCTGCTACTACTGCTATTACTGCTGCTACTCCTACTACTACTGCTGCTACTGCTGCTGCTACTCCTACTACTACTGGTGCTACTGCTACTACTACTGCTATTACTGCTACTACTGCTACTACTAATACGACTGCTCCTGCTGCTACTACTGCTGCTACTACTACTACTTGTGCTACTGCTGCTACTACTACTACTGCTATTACTGCTACTACTGCTACTACTACTGCTGCTGCTACTGCTATTACTGCTACTACTAATACGACTGCTGCTCCTGCTGCTACTACTACTACTTGTGCTACTGCTGCTACTACTGCTATTACTGCTACTGCTGCTACTACTAATACGACTGCTGCTGCTGCTACTCCTACTACTACTGGTGCTACTGCTGCTACTACTGCTACTACTAATACGACTACTGCTGCTGCTGCTGCTACTACTGCTGCTACTACTGCTGCTGCTACTGCTGCTGCTACTGCTATTACTGCTACTGCTGCTACTACTAATACGACTGCTGCTACTGCTGCTGCTACTCCTACTACTACTGGTGCTACTGCTGCTACTACTGCTACTACTAATACGACTACTGCTACTGCTGCTGCTACTGCTGCTGCTACTGCTGCTGCTACTCCTACTACTACTGGTGCTACTGCTGCTACTACTGCTACTACTAATACGACTACTGCTACTGCTGCTCCTACTACTACTGGTGCTACTGCTGCTACTACTGCTACTACTAATACGACTACTGCTACTGCTGCTGCTACTGCTGCTGCTACTGCTGCTGCTACTCCTACTACTACTGGTGCTACTGCTGCTACTACTGCTACTACTAATACGACTACTGCTACTGCTGCTCCTACTACTACTGCTGCTACTACTGCTACTACTAATACGACTACTGCTACTGCTGCTGCTACTGCTGCTGCTACTGCTGCTGCTACGACTACTGCTGGGTGACCTTCCCATAACCCCCGGCGCCCGTGTCGGACAGAGATGATGTCCCAACGCCTCATTTGGCGAAACTCTTTGGTCACAGAATTTCGAATGACGCCTCCAATCACCCGGCATTGTGCAAGCACCAATCACAGCTGACAAATTCACACACGGATACACACACACACGGACACACACACACGGACACACACACACACACACATGGACACACACACGGACACACACACGGACACACACATACACACGGATACACGGACACACACACACACGGACACACACACACGGACACACACATGGACACACACACGGACACACACACACACACGGACACACACATACACACGGATACACACACACACACATGGACACACACACGGACACACACACACACGGACACACACACATACTGACAACAAGACAAAGATAAAGATCCCCCGTATAGCCTAACAGACTGTCGGGGCAAGTGCTGTTAGCCAGCACCTATGAAGACACGCACACAGACAAATACACACAAAGACACACCCACAAAGACAAAGACACACAAGGACACACACAAAGACAAAGATCCCCCGTGTAGCCTTAACAGACTGTCGGGGCAAGTGCTGTTAGCCAGCACCTATGAAGACACGCACACAGACAAATACACACAAAGACACACCCACAAAGACAAAGACACACAAGGACACACACAATGACAAAGATCCCCCGTTTAGCCTTAACAGACTGTCGGGGCAAGTGCTGTTAGACAGCACCTACGAAGACACGCACACGCAGGCAAATTCAAGAAACAAAGACAAAGATCCCCCGTGTAGCCTTTACAGACTGTCGGGGCAAGTGCTGTTAGACAGCACCTACGAAGACACGCACACGCAGGCAAATTCAAGAAACAAAGACAAAGATCCCCCGTGTAGCCTTAACAGACTGTAGGGGCAAGTGCTGTTAGCGAGCAGCACCTATGAAGCCCGGCATGGCACACGAGGGGGTGGATGGCCAGCACCTTGGCCGGCCGCCTTTGTCTCCCCAGTGGCGATGTTTTCTACACACCGCACCAGGTACTCATTTGAGGCTGAATAGACCTAGACACACACACTGACACACTATACACACACGCTAACACACACACACTGACACACACGTAGACACGTGCCCAGCGAGGTCACAGAGGTCGTGAAGGCATGAATAGTGGTTCAATGAACGTCAGCGTGTGTTTGTTAGTGTGTGTGTGTCAGTGTGTGTGTATTAGTGTGAGTGTTAGTGTGTTAGTGTGTGTGTGTTAGTGTGTGTGTGTTAGTGTGTGTGTGTGTCCGGCAAAACAACCCGCTACCTCCTCGCGGTGCCGGACGGGCAACTCTGTCATGGACAGTGCTGTGGGGGGAGGGCCAATTCCAATTGGCTCCTCCCCTCATGGTATCAGTGTCCACCCCAGGGGCTAAACGGGGGCTCTGGACGGGTGCGAGGGACTGGTAACCCCTCCACCTTCAAAAATTTACCACTAAACCACGTCTAAAATATCTAACTAATAAGCTTATGCCGGAGACCCCGGTGGGAGAGGCGTCTATGACGTCTCCTGGCCAAACCCCAATTGGCGGAGCCAGGAGATTGAATCTCTACCCTCGGGGCTCCTCCAGAAACAACGAAAAGTCACTTCGTGTGGCCACGTGGAATGTTCGAACGCTCACTGCGGAGGAGAGGCTGCCACTCCTCTGTCGGGAGCTGGACCGGTACCGCCTGGATCTCTGTGGCATTCAGGAGGTCCGGGGGACCGGTTCTGGCTCCTGCCACCATGAGGGGTGGACAGTCCTCTACTCGGGGCAGCAGACTGCCAAACAACAGGGTGTGGCTCTTCTTTTGCACAAAAGAATGAAGGGAGCGTGGGAGAGTGGTGGTGAGGTATGGGAAGCTGTAAGCCCCAGGCTAATTTGGGCTCGCCTTCCCATCAATCGGAGGCGAGGAGTGGTGGTCGTGGTTACTTATGCCCCCACCGAAGACGAACATCCGTGGAGGGATGCAGGCAAAGCCGATGAGTCAGAAGCCTTTTATGATCTCCTGTCACAGATGCTGGCTAAAGTGGCCCCTCGGGATAGAGTCATCTTGTTGGGTGACTTCAATGCCCGAATTGGTCATGATGCTGGCACCTGGTCTGGAGTGATTGGAGGGCATGGGCCAGATCAGCTAAATAACAACGGTAGGAGGCTGCTAGATTTTTGTGCAGCCCATGGGCTTGTAATTACCAACACGCTGTTCCGGCATCGGTGCATCCACACAACATCATGGATGCATGCCGGGTCCAAGCAAGAACATCTGCTGGACTACATAGTGACGGACCAGCGGATGCGAGCCCATGTCCTTGACACCAGGACCTACCGTGGAGCTGATCTGCCCTCTGACCATCGACTTGTCATCTGTAAGATGCGCCTGCCATTCTTCCGCTCCGGTGGTGGGTGTACACCCAGGACGCCATTCCAACCTAAAGTGGCCTGGTCTCAGTTATCTGATGAAAGTTGCAAGCGAGAATTTCATCATCGCCTGCGGCTGGGGTTGGCATCGTCCCCCACTCCTCCTGATGTCGAGGGTAAATGGGTGAGGTTTAGGACTGTCACTCATGTAGCTGCATTGGCTGCTTTTGGTACGTGGTCCAGACCTCCCCAGAGACCCTGGCTGACAGAGGAGGTGTTCGGGATGGTTGAGAAAAAGCGACAGGCCCACTGTCATCGGCTACAGAATCCCACGTCAGAGAATGAGGAGGCTTAAAGCAACTTTCGCTCGGAGGTTCGAAGAGCCGTGAGGCGCTGCAAGGATGGGTGGTGGTCGCGGGTTGGTGAGTAGATGGAGTCTGCCTCAGTGGCCCGCGATCACAAATCTCTATTTAACTCCATCAAAAAAGTAACTTGCAGCACCACACCTATAACCATCATTAGGGGAAAAAACGGCGATCCAATCTCCGACCCCCAGGAACAGATTTGCGGATTTGCTGAGCATTTCTGTGAGGTCCTGGGGGAGGGAAAATCCCTCAGCCAGGAAAACATCGTGGCACAAAGTGAGGATGACCATGCTGAGGCTGCGGTGCCTCAAATATTGGAAGAAGTCACCCCCTGTGAGTGGCTGGCTGAAGTGCCATCTGTTGAGGAAGTACTGAAGGTGATCCGGAGTCTGAGGCCAGGAAAGGCAGCGGGCAGAGATGATCTCGCAAGCGAAATGCTGAGGTAGGGTGGCGTTTGTGCACAGACTGCCCTATATGACATCATAACAACAGTCTGGACCACTGGACGGGTTCCGCAGGATTGGAAGGATGCCCTGGTGGTCCCCCTCTTTAAGAAGGGGGACCGCACAGACTGTAATAACAACAGGGGCATCTCAGTCCTCAGTGTGCCAGGAAAGGTCCTGGCAAGGATTATTCAACATCGCCTTGCCAGGCACGCTGAGGAGAGGCTTGCGGAGCCCCAATGCGGTTTCAGGAAAGGGCAGTCCTGCACAGATGCCATATTTTATGTCTGTCTGCTACAGCAGAGGTGTAGGGAATTCCAGCAAGACCTACATCTCTGCTTTATTGACCTGGACAACGCCTATGATACCATCATTAGGCCTGGGCTCTGGGTTGTTCTTCGTGCTTTTGGAGTACCTGACCCTCTGCTCACGATCATTAAGGACCTTCATGATGGTGAGCAGGCCCGGGTAAAACTACGTGGCCGGGAGTTAGAGCCATTCCCTGTACACCTTGGGGTGCGACAGGGATGTCCTCTGGCTCCCACATTATTTAACATCTATTTTGACCACGTAGTTCGTGAAGCCTTCAAAAGCTGTGCCGGGGGAATCTTGATATGGTACAGATAAAATGGGAGGCTGATCGATGCCCGGGTGCGGTCAAGGGATGGCTCCCTATTGCTCAACCACGTTATGTATGCCGATGATTTGGTAATAGCTGCTCATTCAGAGGAGGAGTTGGAGACGCTGCTGCTGAGACTGGAGCTTGCCACTAAGAGATGGGGCCTTACCATCAGCCCCACCAAAACTAAGCACCTGCCTGGGTATGTTGTACCATCGGACACTCCACCCCCACAACTCCCAATCGGTGACGGGGCAGTTGTGGAGAGAGTGGAGAGTTTCCCATACCTGGGCAGTATGCTTATGACCAGCTCCAGTTGAACAGCTTCAGGTCTTCTCGGCCACGGTCATTCCCTCCCTTCTCTACGCTTGCAAAACGTAGACCACCCCCAATGGAACATCTTCGCCGGTTAGAAACATTTAGGCTAGCCTGCCTACGATCCATCCTGGGTTTAACCAGGCTGGATTGTGTGAGGAGCTCACAAATCCTTGAAAGATCTGGGCAAAGTCCCATCGGTGAGCTCCTCCGGCAGGCAAGGCTGCGTTGGCTGGGTCATGTAGCCCGCATGCCCAGCCACCGCATGCCAAAACAGCTTTTGTTCGGCCGGATCGAGGTGGCTAAATGGGCGCGGCACTGGCTAGAGAAGAGATGGAGTGATGTGGTACAGGAGGACGTGGAGCTGAGTGGACTTGCCGATGACTGGTACCAGCGGTGTCAAGATCGGCCTCTGTGGAGGAGGCTCGTGAAAGACGCTACTGGGCAATTGGAGGTAGTCGCCCTCCAACAACAACGGAGGGCGGAGGAGCGACGCTCACAACAACGAGCGGAGCGCCCGGTGGCTAAAACACAGCAGGTTGGCACATTAGGGCACAGGTGGTGCATCAGCCAGTCATCTCAGTCATCCTAGTCAGTCGACCCGTGGCATTTGGGTCTGCCCCGTGACCTCCTGCCCGCGGGCGTTCGACACTTCACGTGGCCTCAAGGTGCACATGGCCTGGCACAAGCGTCGTGGTGACGTCACCGCCACTTAGTGGCGAATGGCGGTTGTTGTTGTTGTGTGCGTGTCAGCGTGTGTGTGTCAGTTTGTGTGTTAGCGTGTGTATGTTAGTGTGTTTGTGTTCGTGTGTGTGCGTCAGTGTGTGTGTGTCAGTGTGGGTGTGTTAGTGTGTGTGTCAGTGTGTGTGTGTCAGTGTGTGTGTGCCGGTGTGTGTGTTAGTGTGTGTTAGTGTGTATGTGTTAGTGTGTGTGTCAGTGTGTGTGTTAGTGTGTGTTCGTGTGTGTGTGTTAGTGTGTGAGTGTGTCAGTGTGCGTGTGTTAGTGTGTATGTGTTAGTGTGTGTGTTAGTGTGTGTGTTAGTGTGTGTTAGTGTGTATGTGTTAGTGTGTGTGTCAGTGTGTGTGTTAGTGTGTGTTCGTGTGTGTGTGTTAGTGTGTGAGTGTGTCAGTGTGCGTGTGTTATTGTGTGTGTCAGTGCTCGCTAACAGCACTTGCCCCTACAGTCTGTTAAGGCTATACGGGGGATCTTTGTCTTTGTCAGTGTGTGTGTGAGCGGTGGTGTAGTGGTTAGCGCTACGCCGCGCTACGAACCCGGCGACCCGAGTTCGATTCCGGCTCACGGCCAACACCACCAGGTAACGATTATCTGAACCGGTCCTGGGCCTCCCCTAGGTCGACTCAGCCTCAAATGAGTAAATGGTGCGGTGTGTGGTAAAAATCACCACTGGGGAGACAAAGGCGGCCGGGCGTGGTGCTGCAACTCGCTAACAGCACTTGCCCCAACCGTCTGTTAGAGGCTACACGGGTGATCTTTGTCTGTGTCTCTGTGTGTATAGATCGTAGCTAATAGCACTTGCCGCAACAGTCTGTTAGAGGCTACACGGGGGATCTTTGTATCTGTCTGTGTGTGTATCGATCGTAGCTAGCAGCACTTGCCCCAACAGTCTGTTAGAGGCTACACGGGGGATCTTTGTCTGTGTATGTGTGTGTATATATAGATCGTAGCTAACAGCACTTGCCCCAACAGTCTGTTAGAGGCTACACGGGGGATCTTTGTCTTCGTCTGTGTGTGTAGGTCATAGCTAACAGCACTTGCCCCAACAGTCTGTTAGAGGCTACACGGGGGGTCTTTGTCTGTGTGTGTGTATATAGATCGTAGCCAACATCACTTGCCCCAACAGTCTGTTAGAGGCTACACGGGGATCTTTGTCTTTGTCTGTGTGTATAGGTCGTAGCCAACAGCACTTGCCCCAATAGTCTGTTAAAGGCTACACGGGGGATCTTTGTCTGTGTATATAGGTCGTAGCCAACAGCGCTTGCCCCAACAGTCTGTTAGAGGCTACACGGGGGATCTTTGTCTTCGTCTGTGTGTGTAGGTCATAGCTAACAGCACTTGCCCCAACAGTCTGTTAGAGGCTACACGGGGGATCTTTGTCTTTGTCTGTGTATATAGGTCGTAGCCAACAGCACTTGCCCCAACAGTCTGTTAGAGGCTTCACGGGGGGTTTGTGTCTATGTCTGTGTGTGTGTATATAGATCGTAGCCAACAGCACTTGCCCCAACAGTCTGTTAGAGGCTACACGGGGATCTTTGTCTTTGTCTGTGTGTATAGATCGTAGCTAGCAGCATTTGCCCCAACAGTCTGTTAGAGGCTACACGGGGGATCTTTGTCTGTGTCTGTGTATATAGGTCGTAGCCAACAGCACTTGCCCCAATAGTCTGTTAGAGGCTACACGGGGGATCTTTGTCTGTGTGTATAGGTCGTAGCCAACAGCATTTGCCCCAATAGTCTGTTAGAGGCTACACGGGGGATCTTTGTCTTTGTCTGTGTATATAGGTCGTAGTTAACAGCACTTGCCCCAACAGTCTGTTAGAGGCTACACGGGGGATCTTTATCTGTGTGTATATAGGTCGTAGCCAACAGCACTTGCCCCAACAGTCTGTTAGAGGCTTCACGGGGGGTCTTTGTCTATGTCTGTGTGTGTATATAGATGGTAGCCAACAGCACTTGCCCCAACAGTCTGTTTGAGGCTACACGGGGGGTCTTTGTCTGTGTGTGTGTATAGGTCGTAGCTAACAGCACTTGCCCCAACAGTCTGTTAGAGGCTACACGGGGGATCTTTATCTGTGTGTATATAGATCGTAGCTACCAGCACTTGCCCCAACAGTCTGTTAGAGGCTACACGGGGGATCTTTGTCTATGTCTGTGTGTGTATATATAGATCGTAGCTAGCAGCACTTGCCCCAACAGTTTGTTAGAGGCTACACAGGGGATCTTTGTCTGTGTCTTTGTGTGTGTGGGGGGATGGTGGTGTAGTGACGCTAAGATCCCGGCCATGTCCTGAGTTCAATTCCCCCCCCCCAACCTCTGCCCCCCCCCCAATGCCCTCCCCCCCACCAATGCCCCCCCCCCCCACCAATGCCCCCCCCCCCCCCCCCACTCTGACCGCAAGGCGCCTTCATTAGGCTAATGCAGTCGATACCGCCTCTACCGTTCCATGCATTTCATTAGCGCATTAATCTGACTGCATCGACCCCCCCCCCCCCCGCACACAATTACCTCCATTGACCCCATATTAGGGGGGTTGGGTGGGGGGGGCCTGCCCCCCCCACCCCACCCCCCCCCCCCCCCCCACCCACATGGTGACTAGGAGATGTTAACTACCTCGCCTGGTATACAGGAGGTCGTGGATTCGATCCTGACCTTGACGTCGCCTGCTGCTGCTGCTGTGTATTTGGAGTTTGTGACTCTCTGTCTCTCTCTGTCTCTCTCTGTCTCTGTGTCTCTATCTCTGTGTCTCTGTGTCTCTGTCTCTCTCTCTGTCTCTCTCTGTCTCTCCCCGTGGTCGCGTGGATTTTGACTCCGGTTCTTCCGCTCCACACATTTGGAATCGTGACCAACGAAGCGTTTAGGGTTGTTTGGGCTGCGTCTTCTGCAGCTGCTGCTGCTATACATTGAGCAGCTATCATTAGCGGTAGCCAGGTCGCGTCGAAACTAATCAGCTACATGGTAGCTGTCTGGGGCCTTACTTACCTGGGTAAAATAACAAAAACTATTTTAATGGTTTCGTAGTTTAGTTTTGACATCGCTCAGTTGAGCTTGCCTGGTGAGATACAATTTCAAAAAGAGTGTATTCGTTTTCAAAAGTCACTTTGGCATCGCCAAAGTTCACTCTGCTTCGAGGGGGTAGCCTTGTGTTAGTGTGCCACCCCCCACCACCACCCCCCCACCACCACCACCCCCCCCACCACCCCCCCCCACCACCACCCCACCCACCCCCCGTGTAGCCCCACCAGACTGTCGAGGCAAGCGCTGTTAGTGCTGTTAGTGCTGTTAGTGTTGTTAGCACTGTTAGCGCTGTTAGCGCTGTGAGTGCTGTTAGTGTTGTTAGTTTTGGTAGTGCTGTTGTTGCTGTTAGTGCTGTTAGTGTTGTTAGTGCTGTTAGCGATGTTAGTGTTGTTAGTGCTGTTAGTGTTGTTAGTGCTGTTAGTGTTGTTAGTGTTGTTAGCGCTGTTAGCGCTGTGAGTGCTGTTAGCGCTGTTAGTGATGTTAGTGATGTTAGCGCTGTTAGTGCTGTTAGTGATGTTGGCGCTGTTAGTGCTGTTAGCGCTGTTAGCGCTGTTAGTGTTGTTAGTGATGTTAGTGCTGTTGTTGCTGTTAGTGCTGTTAGTGTTGTTAGTGCTGTTGTTGCTGTTAGTGCTGTTAGTGTTGTTAGTGCTGTTAGTGCTGTTAGCGCTGTTAGTGTTGTTAGTGCTGTTAGTGTTGTTAGCACTGTTAGCGCTGTTAGCGCTGTGAGTGCTGTTAGTGATGTTGGCGCTGTTGTTGCTGTTAGTGCTGTTAGTGTTGTTAGTGCTGTTAGTGTTGTTAGTGCTGTTAGTGTTGTTAGCGCTGTTAGTGTTGTTAGTGCTGTTAGTGTTGTTAGCACTGTTAGCGCTGTTAGCGCTGTGAGTGCTGTTAGTGATGTTAGTGCTGTTAGCGCTGTTAGTGTTGTTAGTGCTGTTAGTGCTGTTAGTGATGTTGGCGCTGTTAGTGATGTTGGCGCTGTTAGTGCTGTTAGTGCTGTTAGTGCTGTTAGTGTTGTTAGCACTGTTAGCGCTGTTAGTGTTGTTAGTGATGTTAGTGCTGTTGTTGCTGTTAGTGCTGTTAGTGTTGTTAGTGCTGTTGTTGCTGTTAGTGCTGTTAGTGTTGTTAGTGCTGTTAGTGTTGTTAGTGCTGTTAGTGCTGTTAGCGCTGTTAGTGTTGTTAGTGCTGTTAGTGTTGTTAGCACTGTTAGCGCTGTTAGCGCTGTGAGTGCTGTTAGTGATGTTGGCGCTGTTGTTGCTGTTAGTGCTGTTAGTGTTGTTAGTGCTGTTGTTGCTGTTAGTGCTGTTAGTGTTGTTAGTGCTGTTAGTGTTGTTAGCGCTGTTAGTGTTGTTAGTGCTGTTAGTGTTGTTAGCACTGTTAGCGCTGTTAGCGCTGTGAGTGCTGTTAGTGATGTTAGTGCTGTTAGCGCTGTTAGTGTTGTTAGTGCTGTTAGTGCTGTTAGTGATGTTGGCGCTGTTAGTGATGTTGGCGCTGTTAGTGCTGTTAGTGCTGTTTGTTAGTGTTGCTAGTGCTGTTAGTGCTGTTAGTGCTGTTAGTGATGTTAGTGCTGTTAGTGATGTTGGCGCTATTAGTGCTGTTAGCGCTGTTAGTGCTGTTATTGCTGTTAGTGCTGTTAGTGCTGTTAGTGCTGTTAGAGCTGTTAGTGCTGTTAGCGCTGTTAGTGCTGTTAGCGCTGTTAGTGCTGTTAGTGTTGTTAGAGCTGTTAGTGATGTAAGTGCTGTTAGTGATGTTGACGCTGTTGGCGCTCTTAGCGCTGTTAGTGCTGTTAGTGCTGATAGTGATGTTAGCGCTGTTAGTGCTGTTGGTGCTGTTAGTGCTGTTAGTGCTGTTAGTGTTGTTAGTGCTGTTAGTGTTGCTAGTGCTGTTAGTGATGTTAGTGCTGTTAGTGATGTTAGTGCTGTTAGTGATGTTGGCGCTGTTAGTGCTGTTAGCGCTGTTAGTGCTGTTATTGCTGTTAGTGCTGTTAGTGCTGTTAGTGTTGTTAGTGCTGTTAGTGATGTTAGTGCTGTTAGTGTTGTTAGTGCTGTTAGTGCTGTTAGTGCTGTTAGCGCTGTTAGTGCTGTTAGCGCTGTTAGTGCTGTTAGTGTTGTTAGAGCTGTTAGTGATGTTGACGCTGTTGGCGCTCTTAGCGCTGTTAGTGCTGTTAGTGCTGATAGTGATGTTAGCGCTGTTAGTGCTGTTGGTGTTGTTAGTGCTGTTAGTGCTGTTGGCGCTCTTAGCGCTGTTAGTGCTGTTAGTGCTGTTAGTGATGTTAGCGCTGTTGATGCTGTTAGCGCTGTTGATGCTGTTAGTGCTGTTAGCGCTGTTAGTACTGTTAGTGCTGTTGATGCTGTTAGTGCTGTTAGCGCTGTTGGTGCTGTTAGTACTGTTAGCGCTGTTGGTGCTGTTAGCGCTGTTGGTGCTGTTAGCGCTGTTGGTGCTGTTAGCGCTGTTAGCGCTGTTGATGCTGTTAGTGCTGTTGGTGCTGTTAGTGCTGTTAGTACTGTTAGTGCTGTTGATGCTGTTAGCGCTGTTAGCGCTGTTGATGCTGTTAGTGCTGTTAGCGCTGTTGATGCTGTTGATGCTGATAGTGCTGTTAGCGAGCAGCAGCAGCAGCACTAGCGGGTCGGCACTGTGGCACACACAGATGGGGTGCTGGTGGACAACCACCGCGTCCAGGCCGCCTTTGTCTCCCCGCTGGCGATGTCTGTGAAGCACCGCCACGCCAAGTTACTCATTCGAGGCTGAGTCGACATAGGGGGAGGCCCCGGGCCCCCGGCTTCAAACGATGGGCACGGGCGTTTGGTGTCCGTGACCGGCGAATCGAACTCGGGGACACGGCCGGGTTCGTTGAGCGGCAGGGCGCTAACCGCTCGCCCCACCTCTCCCCCGCACGCCACAAAGACAAAGGCGCCCCCTGTAGCCTCAACAGACTGTTGGGGGAAAGTGCCGTCAGCGAAGCAGCGATGAAGGCCGGCACGGCGCGCAGACGAGTGGAGTGGGTGGCCGGCACCACGCCCCAGAGGCGATGTTCACTGTACACCGCGCCAGGTGCCCATTTGATGCTGAGTCTACCTAGAGGAGGCCCAGGGCCGGCTCAGATAATCGCCACTGGGTGTCGGTAGCCGTGAGCGGGAATGAAACCCGGGCCGCCGGGTCCGTGGCAAAGCGCGCTAACCGCTGCACCACCGCTCCCCTGACGCACGCACACACACACACAGACCATCACACACACACACACAGACCATCACACACACACCCTTGGACGACATCACGTGCTCGCTGCGGAGATGGATCTGCCCCCATCTGAACGGGGCGCATTGCAGTGTTGGTGCCTGTGTAGTGACGGCAGAGCCTGCATGCGGTGTGAGGGGACTAGTGGCCACGGGAGGTAGTGACGGGGGAGTCAGCTGTGAGTGCGAAGGGACTGGTGGCCAGTGGAGGTAAAGACAGGGGAGTCAGCCTGAAGTGTGAATGCACTAGTGGCCACGGGAGGTAGTGACAGGGGAGTCAGTCGTGAGTGCGAAGGGACTGGTGGCCACGGGAGTTAATGACAGGGGAATCAGCTGTGAGTGCGAAGGGACTGGTGGCCACGGGAGGTAGTGACAGGGGAGTCAGCTGTGAGTGCGAAGGGACTGGTGGCCACGGGAGTTAATGACAGGGGAATCAGCTGTGAGTGCGAAGGGACTGGTGGCCACGGGAGTTAATGACAGGGGAATCAGCTGTGAGTGCGAAGGGACTGGTGGCCACAGAAGGTAATGACAGGGGAATCAGCTGTGAGTGAGAAGGGACTGGTGGCCACGGGAGGTAGTGACGGGGGAATCAATCGTGAGTGAGAAGGGACTGGTGGCCACAGAAGGTAATGACAGGGGAATCAGTTGTGAGTGAGAAGGGACTGGTGGCCACGGGAGGTAATGACAGGGGAGTCAGCTGTGAGTGTGAAGGGACTGGTGGCCACGGGAGGTAATGACAGGGGAGTAAGTTGTGAGTGAGAAGGGACTGGTGGCCACGGGAGGTAATGACAGGGAAGTCAGCCTGCAATGTGAATGCACTAGTGGCCACGGGAGGTAATGACAGTGGAGTCAGTCGTGAGTGTGAAGGGACTGGTGGCCACGGGAGGTAATGACAGGGGAGTCAGCTGTGAGTGTGAAGGGACTGGTGGCCACGGGAGGTAATGACAGGGGAATCAGCTGTGAGTGCGAAGGGACTGGTGGCCACGGGAGGTAATGACAGGGGAGTTAGCTGTGAGTGTGAAGGGACTGGTGGCCACGGGAGGTAATGACAGGGGAGTCAGCCTGCAGTGTGAATGCACTAGTGGCCACGGGAGGTAGTGACAGGGGAGTCAGCTGTGAGTGCGACGGGACCGGTGGCCACGGGAATGTTCGAGAAGGGAGCGCGGTCGGGTGACAGACGAGGACGGTGGAGTCTGCCGGTGAAACGCGCGTCCAGAGTTCAGGAAGGGGGTGGGGGGGGGGGCGTGGCCTCGTGTCGGGTATATAAGGGGGAGACGGGCGGGAGACCCGGGGCTGTGGCGATGGGGATCTCTGCCGGACGTCAAGCGAACGTGTCTTCAATGAAGCGTCATCTCAAGAGAAGTGCGTCAAGTCGTCATCGCACCTTCAAGGAATTGCCATCCGTCATTGGCTCCCCAAAAAGAGCGATCCGACGGACGTGGGGAACTCTCAGGAGCCGTGTACAGTACTAACAACGACACCTTTGCCCGGTCGCTGAAAGGCTGTCAAAAATCGCGGAGTTCGATGCACACATTCTGTTGTGATGGGTCGGTGGGAGACGTCAGTGTCTCAGTGAGGCTTTAGTGAGACTTCATGAGTGCATCGAATGACGGATTCGCTGCAATGATGTCTAATGTCTGATATGGCTGTTGTTCAAAATTGCACCCAATAAAAAAAAATTCCCCACACACACTGACACACACACACTGACACACACACACTGACACACACACACTGACACACACACACTGACACACACACACTGACACACACACACTGACACACACACACTGACACACACACACTGACACACACACACTGACACACACACACTGACACACACACACTGACACACACACACTGACACACACACACTGACACACACACACTGACACACACACACTGACACACACACACTGACACACACACACTGACACACACACACTGACACACACACACTGACACACACACACTGACACACACACACTGACACACACACACTGACACACACACACTGACACACACACACTGACACACACACACTGACACACACACACTGACACACACAAAGTTCCCCCATATAGCCTTAACAGACTGTAGGGGCAAGTGCTGTTAGCGAGCACCTATGAAGGCCGGAACGGTACACGAGGGGGTGGGTGGCCAGCACCACGCCCGACCGCCTTTGTCTCCCTAGTGGCAATGTTTACACACCGCACCAGGTACTCATTTGAGGCTGAGTCGACCTAGGGGAGGCCTGGGACCGGTTCAGATAATCGTCACTGATGTTGGCCGTGAGCGGGAATCGAACCCGGGTCGCCAGGTTCATAGCGCAGCGCGCTAACCGCTACACTATCGCTCCCCACAAACAAAGATCCCCCATATAGCCTTAACAGACTGTAGGGGCAAGTGCTGTTAGCGAGCACCTATGAAGGCCGGAACGGTACACGAGGGGGTGGGTGGCCAGCACCACGCCCGACCGCCTTTGTCTCCCTAGTGGCAATGTTTACACACCGCACCAGGTACTCATTTGAGGCTGAGTCGACCTAGGGGAGGCCCGGGACCGGTTCAGATAATCGTCACTGGTGTTGGCCGTGAGCGGGAAACGAACCCTGGTCGCCAGGTTCATAGTGCAGCGCGCTAACCGCTACACTATCGCTCCCCACACTGACACACACACACACTGACACACACACAGACTGACACACAACAACAACCGCCATTCGACACTAAGTGGCGGTGACGTCACCACGACGCTTGTGCCAGGCCATGTGCACCTTGAGGCCACGTGAAGTGTCGAACGCCGCCTGGCAGGAGGTCACGGGGCAGACCCAGGTGCCACGGGTCGACTGACTCAGATGACTGAGACGACTGGCTGATGCACCACCTGTGCCCCCTACTGTGCCAATCTGCTGTGCTTTAGCCACCCGGCGCTCCGCTCGCTGTTGTGAGCGTCGCTCCTCCGCCATCCGTTGTTATTGGAGGGCGACTGCCTCCAACTGCCCAGTAGCGTCCTTCACGAACCTCCTCCACAGAGGCCGATCTTGACACCGCTGGTACCAGTCATCGGCAAGTCCACTCAGCTCCACGTCCTCCTGTACCACATCACTCCATCTCTTCTCTAGCCCGTGCCGCGCCCGCTTCGCCCCCTCAATCCGGCCAAACAAAAGCTGTTTCGGCATGCGGTGGCTGGGCATGCGGACTACATGACCCAGCCAACGCAGCCTTGCCTGCCGGAGGAGCTCACCGATGGGACCTTGCCCAGATCTTTCAAAGATTTGTGAGCTCCTCACACAATCCAGCCTGGTTAAACCCAGGATGGATCGCAGGCAGGCTAGCCTAAATGTTTCTAACCGGCGAAGATGTTCCATTAGGGGTGTCCACGTTTCGCCGAATGGGAGTTGTGGGGGTGGAGTGTCCGATGGTACAAAATACCCAGGCAGGTGCTTAGTTTTGGTGGGGCTGATGGTAAGGCCCCATCTCTTAGTGGCACGCTCCAGTCTCAGCAGCAGCATCTCCAACTCCTCCTCTGAATGAGCAGCTATTACCAAATCATCGGCATACATAACGTGGTTGAGCAATAGGGAGCCATCCCGTGACCGCACCCGGGCATCGATCAGACACACACACACTGACACACACACACTGACACACACACACACACTGACACACACACACTGACACACACACACTGACACACACACACTGACACACACACACACCGTCACTCTGTGAAGCCCTGTTCCACGGTCCATGCGCTGATGCCAGGCTGATGTCAGGATTCCTGGTGCTACTTCCACCACCTCCTCCACCACCACCTCATCCTCCACCACCACCTCCTCCACCACCTCCTCCTCATCTTCCTCCTCCTCCACCACCTCCACCACCTCCTCCTCCACCACCTCCTCCTTCACCACCTCCTCCTCCACCACCACCTCCTCCACTACCTCCTCCACCACCTCCTCCTCATCTTACTCCTCCTCCACCACCTCCACCACCTCCTTATCCTCCACCACCACCACCTCCTCCACCACCTCCTCCTCATCTTCCTCCTCCTCCACCACCACCTCCTCCACCACCTGCTCCACCACCTCCTCCACCGCCTCCTCCTCCACCACCTCCTCCTCCACCACCTCCTCCTCCACCGCCTCCTCCATATACATAGAGACCCATAGAGTTACATAGAGACCCATAGAGATACATAGAGACCCATAGAGGTGCATAGAGATGCATAGAGAGCCATAGAAACACATAGAGACCCAGAAAGACATATAGATACCCATAAAGATACAGAGACCCATAGAGCTTCAAAGAGACCCATAGAGATAATAGAGACCCATAGAGATACGTAGAGACTTATAGAGATACATAGAGACCAATAGAGATAGATAGAGACACATAAAGCTACATAGAGACTCATCGAGATATATAAAGACTCATAGAGATGCATAGAGACCCATAGAGATACATAGATACCCATAGAGCTACATAGAGACCAATAGAGCTACATAGAGACCAATAGAGCTATATAGAGACCCATAGAGATACGTAGAGACCCATAGAGGTGCATAGAGATGCATAGAGAGCCATAGAGACACATAGAGACCCAGAAAGACATATAGATACCCATAAAGATACAGAGGCCCATAGAGCTTCATAGAGACCCATAGAGATGCATAGAGACCCATAGAGATACATAGAAACCCATAGAGATACATAGAGACCCATAGAGATGCATAGAGAGCCAAAGAGACACATAGAGACCCAGAAAGACATATAGATACCCAAAAAGATACAGAGACCCATAGAGATGCATAGAGACCCATAGAGATACGTAGAGACCCATAGAGATACATAGAGACCCATAGAGATACATAGAGACCCAGAAAAACATATAGATACCCATAAAGATACAACGACCCATAGAGCTTCATAGAGACCCATAGAGCTACATACAAACCCATAGAGATACATAGAGACCCATAGAGATGCATAGAGACTCATAGAGCTACATAGAGACTCATAGAGATACATAAAGACCCATAGAGATGCATAGAGACCCATAGAGATGCATAGAGACTCATAGAGATACATAGAGACTCATAGAGATACATAGAGACCCATAGAGATACATAGATACCCATAGAGATACATAGAAACTCATAGAGATACGTAGAGACCCTTAGAGATACATAGAGACTCATAGAGATACATAAAGACCCATAGAGATGCATAGAGACCCATAGAGATGCATAGAGACTCATAGAGATACATAGAGACTCATAGAGATACTTAGAGACCCATAGAGATACATAGATACCCATAGAGATACATAGAAACTCATAGAGATACGTAGAGACCCTTAGTGATACATAGAGACCCATAGAGATACATAGAGACCCATAGAGATATATAAAGACCAATAGAGATACATAGAGACCCATAGAGCTACATAGAGACTCATAGAGATACATAAAGACCCATAGAGATGCATAGAGACCCATAGAGATGCATAGAGACTCATAGAGATACATAGAGACTCATAGAGATACATAGAGACCCATAGAGATACATAGAGACCCATAGAGATACGTAGAGACCCATAGAGATACATAAAGACCCATAGAGATGCATAGAGACCCATAGAGATATATAAAGACCAACAGAGATACATATAGACCCATAGAGCTACATAGAGACTCATAGAGATACATAAAGACCCATAGAGATGCATAGAGACCCATAGAGATGCATAGAGACTCATAGAGATACATAAAGACCCATAGAGATGCATAGAGACACATAGAGATGCATAGAGACTCATAGAGATACATAGAGACTCATAGAGATGCATAGAGACCCATAGAGATACATAGAGACCCATAGAGATACATAGAAACTCATAGAGATACTTAGAGACCCTTAGAGATACATAGAGACCCATAGAGACCCATAGAGATACATCAAGACCCATAGACATACATAGAGACCCATAGAGATGCATAGAGACCCATAGAGATACATAAAGACACATATAGATACATAGAGACTCATAGAGACCCATAGAGATACATAGAGACCCATAGAGATATATAAAGACCAATAGAGATACATAGAGACCCATAGAGCTACATAGAGACTCATAGAGATACATAAAGACCCATAGAGATGCATAGAGACCCATAAAGATGCATAGAGACTCATAGAGATACATAGAGACTCATAGAGATACATAGAGACCCATAGAGATACATAGAGACCCATAGAGATACGTACAGACCCATAGAGATACATAAAGACCCATAGAGATGCATAGAGACCCATAGAGATATATAAAGACCAACAGAGATACATATAGACCCATAGAGCTACATAGAGACTCATAGAGATACATAAAGACCCATAGAGATGCATAGAGACCCATAGAGATGCATAGAGACTCATAGAGATACATAAAGACCCATAGAGATGCATAGAGACACATAGAGATGCATAGAGACTCATAGAGATACATAGAGACTCATAGAGATGCATAGAGACCCATAGAGATACATAGAGACCCATAGAGATACATAGAAACTCATAGAGATACTTAGAGACCCTTAGAGATACATAGAGACCCATAGAGACCCATAGAGATACATCAAGACCCATAGACATACATAGAGACCCATAGAGATGCATAGAGACCCATAGAGATACATAAAGACACATATAGATACATAGAGACTCATAGAGATACATAGAGATACATAAAGACCCATAGAGATGCATAGAGACCCATAGAGATGTATAGAGACTCATAGAGCTACATAGAGACTCATAGAGATACATAGAGACTCATAGAGATACAGAGACTCATAGAGATACATAGAGACCCATAGAGATACATAAAGACCAATAGAGATACATAGAGACCCATAGAGATACATAGAGACTCATAGAGATACATAGAGACCCATAGAGATACATAAAGACCAATAGAGATACATAGAGACCCATAGAGCTACATAGAGACTCATAGAGATACATAAAGACCCATAGAGATGCATAGAGACCCATAGAGATATATAAAGACCAATAGAGATACATAGAGACCCATAGAGCTACATATAGACTCATAGAGATACATAAAGACCCATAGAGATGCATAGAGAGCCATAGAGATGCATAGAGACTCATAGAGATACATAGAGACTCATAGAGATACATAGAGACCCATAGAGATACATAGAGACCCATAGAGATACATAGAAACTCATAGAGATACGTAGAGACCCTTAGAGATACATTGAGACCCATAGAGACCCATAGAGATACATAAAGACCCATAGAGATACATAGAGACCCATAGAGATGCATAGAGACCCATAAGATACATAAAGACACATAGATACATAGAGACTCATAGAGATACATAGAGATACATAAAGACCCATAGAGATGCATAGAGACCCATAGAGATGTATAGAGACTCATAGAGCTACATAGACTCATAGAGATACATAGAGACTCATAGAGATACAGAGACTCATAGAGATACATAGAGACTCATAGAGATACATAGACCCTCTACACACAGCCCAATTAATCTGAGCCCGAGATCCGCACTCCCCCGAGGGGTCATAACCCCGTGCCCCCCACTCTCTCAGCCCCTCCCCCAACCCCCCACCTCCAACCCCCCCCCTCCCCTCGCCCAAGGGGTCATCACCCCGTGCCCCCCACTCTCTAAGCCCCAACCCCCCACTTCCACCCCCCTCCCCTCCCCCAAGGGATCACCCCGTGCTCCCCACTCTGATGGAGACGACGTCACCTCGCGCTCTGAGACCCCCTCCCCCCCTCCCCCAGGGCATCAGCTGCCAAATCGCCCACGCCACAGTCCCGCATCAAATAATGACAGCCACGATCGTTGATTGATTGATGATGACGATGATTGATTGATGATGATGACGATGATTGATTGATGGTGGATTGATTGCTGAGGATTGATTGCTAAAGGTGATGATGACAGTGGCGATTCATAATTAATTGTGATGTTGATGATGTTGCTGACGATGGCAATGATGGGTCTCTATGTATCTCTATGGGTCTCTATGTATGTCTATGGGTTCTCCATGTATCGCTACGGGTTTCTATGTATCGCTACGGGTCTCTATGTATCGCTACGGGTCTCTATGTATCTCTATGGGTCTCTATGTATCTCTATGGGTCTCTATGTATCTCTATGGGTTTCTATGTATCGCTACGTGTCTCTATGTATCGCTACGGGTCTCTATGTATCTCTATGGGTCTCTATGTATCTCTATGGGTCTCTATGTATCTCTATGGGTTCTCTATGTATCTCTATGGGTCTCAATGTATCGCTACGGGTCTCTATGTATCGCTACGGGTCTCTATGTATGTCTATGGGTCTCTATGTATCTCTATGGGTCTCTATGTATCTCTATGGGTCTCTATGTATCTCTATGGGTCTCTATGTATGTCTATGGGTTCTCCATGTATCGCTACGGGTCTCTATGTGTCTCTATGGGTCTCTATGTATCTCTATGGGTCTCAATGTATCTCTATGGGTTATCTATATATCTCTATGGGTTCTCTATGTATCTCTATGGGTCTCTATGTATCGCTACGGGTCTATATGTATCTCTATGTATCGCTACGGGTCTCTATGTATCTCTATGGGTTCTCTACGTATCTCTATGGGTTCTCTATGTATGTATATGGGTCTCTATGTATCTCTATGGGTTCTCTATGTATCTCTATGGGTCTCTATGTATCTCTATGGGTCTCTATGTATCTCTATGCGTTCTCTATGTATCTCTATGGGTCTCTATGTATCGCTACGGGTCTATATGTATCTCTATGTATCTCTATGTATCGCTACGGGTCTCTATGTATCTCTATGGATCTCTATGTATCTCTATGGGTTCTCTATGTATGTATGTATATGGGTCTCTATGTATCTCTATGGGTTCTCTATGTATCTCTATGGGTCTCTATGTATCGCTACGGGTCTCTATGTATCTCTATGGGTCTCTATATATCTCTATGGGTCTCAATGTATCTCTATGGGTTATATATGTATGTATATAGGTCTCTATGTATCTCTATGGGTTTTCTATGTATCTCTATGGGTCTCTATGTATCTCTATGGGTTATCTATGTATCTCTATGGGTTCTCTATGTATCTCTATGGGTCTCTATGTATCGCTACGGGTCTCTATGTATCTCTCAAGGTATTTGTGTATTTCCATGGGTCGCTACATATATATTTGTGTATCCATATCAGCATTCTATGAATCATTCGGTAATGTCACGTAGATAGAAATGTTGCTACATTGGCGTTGCTGCTGTATTGGCATTGCTGCTACATTGGCATTGTTGATGCATTGACATTGCTGCTACATTGACATTGTTGTTGCATTGACATTGTTGCTGCATTGACATTGTTGCTGCACTGGCATTGTTGTTGCATTGGCATTGTTGCTACATTGGCATTGTTGCTACATTGGCATTGCTGCTGCATTGTTGCTACATTGACATTGTTGCTACATTGGCATTGTTGCTACATTGACATTGTTGTTGCATTGGCATTGTTGCTGCATTGGCATTGCTGCTGCATTGGCATTGTTGTTGCATTGGCATTGTTGCTACATTGGCATTGTTGCCACATTGACATTGTTGCTACATTGACATTGCTGCTACATTTACATTGTTGTTACATTGGCATTGTTTCTGGATTGGCATTATTGCTTCATTGGCATTGCTGCTACATTGGCATTGTTGTTGCATTGACATTGTTGTTGCATTGGCGTTGCTGCTGGATTAGCGTTGCTGAAACATTGACATTGCTGCTACATTGACATTGTTGATGCATTGGCATTGTTGCTACATTGGCATTGTTGCTACATTGGCGTTGCTGCTACATTGACATTGTTGATGCATTGGCATTGTTGCTTCATTGGCATTGTTGATGCATTGACATTGTTGTTTTGCATTGGCATTGTTGCTACATTGGCATTGTTGCTACATTGGCATTGTTGCTACATTGGCATTGTTGATGCATTGGCATTGTTGCTACATTGGCATTTTTGATGCATTGGCATTGTTGTTGCATTGGCATTGCTGCTGCATTGGCATTGTTGTTACATTGGCATTGTTGCTGCTACATTGGCGTTGTTGCTGCATTGGCGTTGCTGCTACATTGGCATTGTTGCTGCATTGGCATTCGTGTACCGCCCATGCGCCTGGCGCTGCTGATACATTTGGGCTAGGCCCATCCCCCAAACCATTATGAACAGTTTGCCTTTCGAGGCTGACTCCTTTGCCTGAATGACGACCGCTTGTGTTGCGACGGAAACGTCGTGGTACATTTATTCATTTTATTTTTATTATTATTTTTTCTACCCACGTGACTTCACCGAAGGAACCATATAATATGATTTCCTGCAGTCACGGAAGTTTTAAGTCAAAATTTGTCTATATCAGTCTCTGTATGTCTATGATTATGGTACTGACAATGACGATGATGGGTCTCTATGTATCTCTATGGGTCTCTCTGTATCTCTTTGGTTCTCTATGTATCGCTACGGGTCTTTATGTATCTCTAAGGGTCTCTATCTATCTCTATGGGTCTCTATGTATCGCTACGGGTCTCTATGTATCGCTAAGGGTCGCTATCTATCTCTATGGGTCTCTATGTATCGCTACGGGTCTCTCTGTATCTATTTGGGTCTCTCTGTATCTCTATGGGTCTCTATGTATCTCTATGCGTCTCTATGTAAGTCTATGGGTCTTTATGTATCTCTATGGGTTTCTATGTATCTCTTTGGGCCTCTATCTATCTCTATGGGTCTCTTTGTATCTCTTTGGGTCTCTCTGTATCTCTATGGGTCTCTATGTATCTCTTTGGGTCTCTCTGTATCTCTATGGGTCTCTATGTATCTCTATGGGTCTCTCTGTATCTCTTTGGGTCTCTATGTATCTCTATGGGTCTCTATGTATCTCTATGGGTCTCTCTGTATCTCTATGGGTCTCTATGTATCTCTATGGGTCTCTCTGTATCTCTTTGGGCCTCTATCTATCTCTATGGGTCTCTCTGGATCTATTTGGGTCTCTATGTATCTCTATGGGTCTCTCTGTATCTCTTTGGGTCTCTATGTATCTATATGGGTCTCTATGTATCTCTATGGGTCTCTCTGTATCTCTTTGGGTCTCTCTGTATCTCTATGGGTCTCTATGTATCTCTTTGGGTCTCTATGTATCTCTATGGGTCTCTATGTAAGTCTATGGGTCTCTATGTATCTCTATGGGTCTCTATGTATCTCTATGGGTCTCTATGTATCTCTATGGGTCTCTATGTATCTCTATGGGTCTCTATGTATCTCTTTGGGTGTCTATGTATCTCTAACGGTATCTACGTGTAACTCTGCTTCTCTATGTGTCTCGATGAGTCTTTACGCAACCCCATGTATCTCTACGGATCTCGATGCATCTCTATGGGTCTCTGAGTGAGAATATTGTTCTCTATGTATCATGGGTCTCTGTGTGAGTCGATGGGTCTCTATGTATCTATGTGGGTCTCTGTGTGAGTCTGTGGGGCTCTGAATCTCTTTGCGTCTCTGCATGACTCTGTGGATCTATATGTGTCGCTATGGGTTCTCGTGTGAGTCTCTGGGTCTGTACGTATCTCCATGTGTCTCCGTGTGAGTCCATAGGTCTCTATGTATCTCTATGGGTCTCTGTTTCAGTAAATGGGTATCTATGTATCTCTATGGATCTCTATTTCAGTATATGGGTCTCTATGTATTCATATCGGTCTCTGTGTAAGTGTATTAGTTTCTATGTATCTCTATGGGTCTCTGAGTGAGTATGTGTCTCTATATATTTATATGGGTCTCTGTCTATGTCTATGGATTTATAGGTATCTCTGTGGGTCTCTATTTGAGTATGTGGGTGTTTATGTATCTCTATGGACCTCTGTGTGAGTCGGTGGGTGTGTTTGTGTCTAGATGGGTCTCTGTGTGAGTATTTTTGTCTGTATGGGTCTCTGTGCGAGTCTACGGATCTCTATGTGTATATGTGGGTCTGTGTGAGTCTATGGGTCTCTGCAGGATTCTGTGTGAGTCTACGAGTCTCTATGTGTCTCTATGAGTCTCTGGGTGAGTCTATGGGGCACTGTGGGTCTCTGTGTGAGTCTACGCGTGTATCTCTATGGATGTCTACAATTTGCAGTGATTGAGCTGCAGATGGAGGCGGATGCTGACTGGTGGAGCTGAATTCACGGACTATTAAAACGACTCGGTCAAATCTAATTTTGGCCAATTACAGAATCAAAAAAAAGAAAAATAAGCTAATTTTGCAAAATAAGTGGGTGCGCGATATGTACCCTACAATCATCGAGATAATCATAGTGAAATGATACCGTTATTACAGATAATGGATAAATGGGGGGGGGGGGGGGGCGGGGAGGGGGGTGGAAGGGTAATATCACACGCGGTACGCCGTGCCAGATCAAGATGATTTACCCCCTGGATTCATTTGTTTAACAAGACTCCAACAGGCAACGGTCGTGCCCTCACCCCGTATAGCCTCAAGTGCTGTTAGTAGCGAGTACCAACGCGGGCTATGGAGGCCCGACAGGACGGCCACGTGACGGGAGTGGGTGCCCAGCGAGCACCACACCCGGCCCGGCCGCCTTTGTCTCCCCCCCCCACCTCCCCGTGTAGATGCTCAGACATCACACCGGGTACATCTTCTTTGGTTATTTCGGTAAAGTCACCACGTAGAATGAGAATAAAATAATAAATTGATAAAAATAAAATAACACAATAATATTCTCACGACGTTTCGGCCACAACACAAGTGGCCTTCATCAGGTGAAGGGACTGGACTGTCCAGAGGACAGCGTTGGAGTGAAGACAGCAAGCCCAGGTCGCGTCCTTTAGCTTAGCTTATAGGACGCGACCTGGACTTGCTGTCTTCACTCCAACGCTGTCCTCTGGACAGTCCAGTCCCTTCACCTGATGAAGGCCGCTTGTGTTGTGGCCGAAACGTCGTGAGAATATTATCGTGTTATTTTAAATTCATCAATTTATTATTTTATTCTCATTCTACGTGGTGGTGACTTTACCGAAAGAACCAAGGAAGATGAGTCCTTGCAGTCACGAAAGCTTTAAATCGAAATCACACCGGGGTACTCATCCGAGGCTGAGTCGACCTAGCGTGAGGCCCTGCTTCAAAACGATGGGCACGGGTGCTTGACGGCCGTCCCCGGGAATCGAACTCGGGGTCGCGGGCCGCGTCCGTTGCGCGACAGCGCGCCAACCGCTCGCGCCACCGCTCACCCACACGCGACAGAGGCAAAGGTGTCCCCTGTAGCCTGAACAAGACTCTGAGGGCAAGTGCTGTCAGCGAGCAGCCGCGAAGGACGGGCAGTGCTTGTGCCCGCCCTCACAGTGGGCCAAACTGTTGCTGAACACACCACGTGGTGGTGCCACCGCCGTTGTTGTTGTTGTTGTTGTTGACCCTGGCCATTGACCGAGCAACCCAACGTTCCTACCAGCTGCCTTCCGCAGGAGGAACGTGTTTTAAGGCTGACCAGTTCAGATATTCGTCGCTGGCTTTGGCCGTGAGCGGGAATCGAACTCGGGTCGCCAGGTTCGTAGCGCATGACAGGGCCATTATGGACCTACTGTGATATAGACACACACCCAGATCCGGGATTCGAACCCAGGCTCTCAGTGTCTCTGACACGGCCATTGTAAACTTACTGTGACATAGATATACACCCAGATCCGGGATTCGAACCCAGGCTCTCAGCGTCCCTGACACGGCAATTATGAACCGTAAAACCTAACAATCCGCACGCACACTGCTACCCCCACTAAGCCATCTTCTGAATTCCATACAAATTTATATTCACAGGTCGTATATCATTCCAAGCCAATTTTGTAATAAAAAAAATCTATATAAAAATATAAATCTATACGTTTTGTATATTTCAGCTGGACACGTCCTTACAGCAATTCCCACCTCTGTGTTCTTAGCTCAGCTGTGATTTCGTGTGATTAATTTCACTTGGGAGGGGGTATCAGAGATAATTTAAAATGTTTTATTATCTGTAAGAACAAGCTATTGCTTTGCATGCATATTTATTATACGATAATAAATAACTTTACACGTATGCCTCTTTTTTTATTCATGTATATATCTCCATCTATATATTATGAGATTATATTAGATTTTTTTTTTCCCACCCAACTACAATTCTATAATTGAATTCGGAAGGAGGATTTGGTTTGGTACGTACTGCAGCAGCAGCTGTTCAGAAGATAGATGTTGGTCTCTATCCATATCTGTGAGTCTCTGTGTATCTCCGTGTGTCGTTATGGGTCTCTGTGTTCTCTCTGTGTGTTTCTAAGGGTTTCTACCAAGCTAGCCACCCACCCATCGACTCACCAAGCCACTCTGTCATCTACCCACCAAGTCACCCACCCACCTTGCCATATACCCACCCAGCCAGCCACCCACCCAGGCACCTACTAACCCACCCAGCCAGTGACACTATCATCTACCCACCCAGTCACCCACCCACCTTGCCATCTACCCACACAGCCAGCCACCAACACAGCCACCCACCCACTCACCCAGCCAGTGATCCTATCATCTACCCACCCAGTCACCCACCCACCCACCTTGCCATCTACCCACACAGCCACTCAGGCAGCCACTCACCCAGTCACCCACCCACCTTGCCATATACCCACCCAGCCAGCCACCCACCCAGGCACCTACTAACCCACCCAGCCAGTGACACTATCATCTACCCACCCAGTCACCCACCCATTTTGACATCTACCCACCCAGCCAGCCACCCACACAGTCACCCACCCACTCACCCAGCCAGTGACCCTATCATCTACCCACCCAGTCACCCACCCATTTTGACATCTACCCACCCAGCCAGCCACCCACGCAGCCACCCACCTACTCACCCAGCCAGTGACTCTATCATCTGCCCACCCACTCACCCACCCACTTTGCCATCTACCCAGCCAGCCATGGGGTGGAGCGGTCAGCTGCTCTACAAACCCGCCTTTGTCCCAAGTTCGATTCCCGCTCGCGGTCAACACCAGTGAGGATTATCAGAACCGGTCCTGGGACTCCACTCCTAGGTCGACTCAGCCTCAAATGAGTATCTGGTGGAGTGTGTGAACATCGCCACTGGGGAGACAAAGGCGGCCGGGCGTGGTGCTGGCCACCCACCCCCTCGTGTGCCAACAAGGCTACTCGATTGGTTTTTATTAGGTTGGGGATTTAGTGCAAAACTAGTTACTTTTAGCCAAGACTAATAACAGAATGGATTGAAATTGAGAGTAAAAAATATATATTGTAACCATAAAAACATAATGTCCATGCATAACGTAGAAAAAAATGTGCACGTGTAATATACGTGCACCAAAAATGTAAATGCATAATATACAGTGCTGAATGTGCATTTTAAAAATGTACGTGCATAATATGCATGCATAATGTGCGTGCATGATGCACATTCATAATGTACACGAATAGTGGCCATGCACAATGCACATCGACAAAGTGAGTGCGTAATGGATTACAACAACATACCATACCTTATGTTCTTGGTTCTTTCGGTAAGGTCACGCAGAAGGGAAACAATAAAATGATAAAAATATAAAACAATAAAATTCTCACGACGTTTCGACTGCAACGCAAGCAATCATCATCAGGTGTGAAAGCCACAGCAAGAACATTTGAAAAAAAAGTGGCGGTTTTTTTAACTTTAGTACCACGGAGAGCGATTTGGCAGTTATTCAGATGGAAGAGTCCATCTATTTTTTATTTAAAGCTTTCGTGACTGCAGGGATTCAAAGAACCAATAATATGAGTCCATCAATGTTCGGAAAAGAGGAGGGGGGAGACGAAAATAGTGAATGCGGTCTGAAAGCCACCGTAAGCGTGAACAATCAATTAAGACCCGAAATGGTTTATCAAATCCTTCAAATAATTGCTAAGCCAGAATCCATCTTCTCGGTTGAAATTGTCTCTGTGTTTGTATATGTGGATAGCCTCATGAACGAATCTCTCATGGTAGCCAGATGGCTTGCAAAGAACCTCTGTCTTGGAGAAGTCAATGTCATGTGAGCCTACTGAATTATAATAATGTACATTTATAATGTCTATTCACAATGTTCATTACCAGTGTGTGTGCACATTGCACGTGCATAGTACGTAATGTCCATGCGTTATGCATGCAATGCGGCTATCGATATCAGGGCGATCACATTATATATGCGCATTATATATGCACATTACGCATGTTGATAAACTGTGAATACTCCAACACAAAAACATCTACTATGGATAACGTTGGCCGCGAAATCCGACGACTAAATACTACTACTGCGACTTGTTCATCTAACAGACCTCGATTTAAGACCGAAACAGGAGGGAGGATGTCTCCACAACTCTGTGGCTGTAGCCTGGTGATGCTGCGGGTTGTTGTTGTTGTGGTTGTTGTTATTGTAGTTGTGGTTGTTGATAATGTAATTACTGGAAAAACGACACGGCTACTCGAATGTGTCAATGTTGTAGTGGGTTTACTCTCCAACACACAACCAATTAGTGCTGTACTGGTATAGTACACTATACACTACACTATACACTACACTATACACTACACTATACACTACACACTACACTACACACTACACTACACACTACACTATACACTACACTATACACTACACTATACACTACACTGTAATTGTAAATGTTGTAGTGGGTTTTCTCTCCAACACACAACCGGTTAGTGCTGCACTAGTATACTACACTATACACTATACTATAATTATAAATGCAGTAGTTGGTTTACTCTCCAACACACAACCGGTTAGTGCTGTACAAGTATACTGCACTATACCCTGCACTATACACTACACTATACACTACACTATACACTACACAATACACTATACACTACACTATACACTACACTATACACTACACTACTATACACTACACTATACACTACTATACACTACACTATACACTACACTATACACTACACTATACACTATCAAAATAGAGGATTTTTTTTCGTTGGGTAAGATCACGTAAATATATAAATGTGTCTACACAGCCAACTAGCAAGGTTTGTCACGCTAACAGAACGCGGCCAATTCGTCACTAGTACAGCACTAGTGTATAGTGTAGTGTATAGTGTAGTGTATAGTGTAGTGTATAGTGTAGTGTATAGTGTAGTGTATAGTGTAGTGTATAGTGTAGTGTATAGTCTAGTGTAGTGTATAGTAGTGTATAGTGTAGTGTATAGTGTAGTGTATAGTGTAGTGTATAGTGTATAGTGTAGTGTATAGTGTAGTGTATAGTGTAGTGTATAGTGTAGTGTATAGTGTAGTGTATAGTGTAGTGTATAGTGTAGTGTAGTGTATAGTAGTGTATAGTGTAGTGTATAGTGTAGTGTATAGTGTAGTGTATAGTGTAGTGTATAGTGTAGTGTATAGTGTAGTGTGTAGTGTATAGTGTAGTGTATAGTGTAGTGTATAGTGTAGTGTATAGTGTAGTGTATAGTGTAGTGTATAGTGTAGTGTAGTGTATAGTGTAGTGTATAGTGTAGTGTATAGTGTAGTGTATAGTGTAGTGTGTAGTGTAGTGTATAGTAGTGTATAGTGTAGTGTATAGTGTAGTGTATAGTGTAGTGTATAGTGTAGTGTATAGTGTAGTGTATAGTGTAGTGTATAGTGTAGTGTATAGTGTAGTGTCTAGTAGTGTATAGTGTAGTGTATAGTGTAGTGTATAGTGTAGTGTATAGTGTAGTGTATAGTGTAGTGTCTAGTGTAGTGTCTAGTAGTGTATAGTGTAGTGTATAGTGTAGTGTATAGTGTAGTGTATAGTCTAGTGTATAGTGTAGTGTATAGTGTAGTGTATAGTCTAGTGTATAGTGTAGTGTATAGTGTAGTGTATAGTGTAGTGTATAGTGTAGTGTATAGTCTAGTGTATAGTGTAGTGTATAGTGTAGTGTATAGTGTAGTGTATAGTAGTGTATAGTGTAGTGTATAGTGTAGTGTATAGTGTAGTATATAGTGTAGTGTATAGTGTAGTCTATAGTAGTGTATAGTCTAGTGTATAGTGTAATGTATAGTAGTGTATAGTGTAGTGTATAGTAGTGTATAGTAGTGTATAGTGTAGTGTATAGTGTAGTGTATAGTGTAATGTATATTGTAGTGTATAGTAGTGTATAGTGTAGTGTATAGTGTAATGTATAGTCTAGTGTATAGTGTAGTGTATAGTGTAGTGTATAGTGTAGTGTATAGTGTAGTATACTAGCACAGCACACCGGTGTGTTGGAGAGCCACGCCACACAATTTACAATGCGAGTTCGACGTTTCGCCAGTAATTACAACCAGCTTCATCAGGCTACAGCCACAATTTATAGAAAAGTCCACCTGTATCGTTCCCTGTATATAGACGTAGATGTGGTGACCACTCTTCTGAGCTCTACTTGCTACTTGTGCAAAGTGGGGGGGGAGGCGGGATTAATGATTCAACGTGTATTATGCCTGCACATCATGCGAGCCCATTGATCTTATCCTTCCTGTTCATTGTGCGGATTAAAATAGCCGTGCCAAAGGTAATCCCTATTGAAGTATGGTGGCCTGTGTAGGCATGGATTTAAATAATGTTTTATTTGATTATTCACTGCTATACAATACACTATGATTGTAAATGTTGTAGTGGGGTTTACTCTCCAACCACACAAGCGGATAGTGCTGGACTCGTAACGAATGGTAAATGTTGCAGTGGGTTTCCTCTCTAACCATTCGACTAGTTAGTGCTGAACTAGTAACGAATGGTAAATGTTGCAGTGGGTTTACTCTCTAACCATTCGACTAGTTAGTGCTGAACTAGTAACGAATGGTAAATGTTGCAGTGGGTTTACTCTCTAACCATTCGACTAGTTAGTGCTGAACTAGTAACGAATGGTAAATGTTGTAGTGGGTTTATTCTCTAACTATTCAACTGGTTAGTGCTGAACTAGTAACGAATGGTAAATGTTGTAGTGGGTCTATTATCCAACCACACAAACGGTTAGTGCTGAACTAGTAACAAATGGTAAATGTTGTAGAGGGTTTACTCTCCAACTACAGAACCAGTTAGTGCTCAACTAGTAACGAATGGTAAATGTTGTAGTGGGTTTATTATCCATCCACACAAACGGTTAGTGCTGAACTAGTAACGAATGGTTAATGTTGTAGTGGGTGTATTCTTGATTAGGCGCTTTCGTGACTGTTACTATGGATGGTAAATACAATATTTACCATCCATAGTAACGGATGGTAAATATTGTAGTGGGTTTACTCTCCAACCACACAAGCGGCTAGTGCTGAACTAGTAACGAATAGTAAATGTTATAGTGGGTTTACTGTCTATCCACTCAACTGGTTAGTGCTGAACTAGTAACGAATGGTAAATGTTGTAGTGGGTTTAATCTCTAACCACTCAACCGGTTAGTAGTGAGCTAGTAACGAATGGTAAATGTTGTAGTGGGTTTAATCTCTTACCACTCAACCGGTTAGTAGTGAGCTAGTAACGAATGGTAAATGTTGTAGTGGGTTTACTTTCCACCAACACAACCTGTGTGGTGCTGACCTAGTAACAAGTTGGGCAAGGTTTTGTTGACGTGACAAACCCCTTGCTCATTGGGCAGTGTCGTCGGGTGGTGGCGGGTTTAACGACACAACATTTATATCTACGCGATCTCACCACCCGAAAAAAAAACATTCTATTGTCGAACCGTATTTAGTCACGAAGAAAGCCTCCTACGAAATGTTAAAAAAGGTCTGTTAAGGGCAATACTGGTGGATATTTGTCTTTGTTTGGAAGTGTGCATTCTCGTACAGAAATTGTAAATGTTGTGGATTCACTCTTCAACACACCGGTGGGCTGAAGTAGTCACTATTTGTCTTTTCGTTTACGTGACAAATCCCTTACTGACTGGCCTTGTCTGGTGGTGGAGGGTCTCGGCGCATTTATACGATCTAACAAAACAAACAAACAAAAATCCTTCATTATGAATAACATTGGTCGCGAACGCCTCCGTTTAAAAAAAATAAAAAATATATATATATGTATGTATTTTTTTTTTGCAGTCGCCTGTGAGTGAAGATTAATTAAACATCCAAACGCAACGGCACCACTGAAGCGACGCTGTTGGCTCCCCATCCGTGAAAAAACTCCGGTGGATACTTTAACGCGGTGGTAAATAACTTAGCGGAACGTGCGCCGGGGGGGAGGAGGTGGAAGCTATTTGTTCCCAGTCACTCGGTAACATCCCCGTCAATCCCCCCCCCCCCCATCCACGCTCATCCAATTCATCGTCGTGGGCCACCACCGCCGCCGTCACCGCCCACACACCCGGCGGCCTTGACACAGTCGAACCACGCCGGCAGCAGCAGCAGAAGCAGCAGCTGCAGCTGCAGAAGAGGCCTCGCCGCTGATCTCGTCAAGGAGCGATGGACCATCGTCGTCGTCGTCATCGTCGTTGTCGTCACGACGACTTCCTCCGGTGGACATCCTCGCGGCGGCGACGGGCGGCGGCGGCCTCTGGCTCAGCCGTCGATCAAAGAACGGTGGTCGACGGCGTTGCGCGTCGCTTCGAGATGATGTTTACACTACACTATACACTACACTATAGACTACACTACTATACACTATACACTACACTATACACTACACTATACACTACACCATACACTACACTATACACTACACTATACACTACACTATAGACTACACTACTATACACTACACTATACACTACACTATAGACTACACTACTATACACTACACTATACACTACACTATACAGTACACTACTATACACTACACTATACACTACACTATACACTACACCATACACTACACTATACACTACACTATACACTACACTATACACTACACTATACACTACACTATACACTACACTATAGACTACACTATACACTACAGTATACACTACACTATACACTACAGTATACACTACACTATACACTAGACTACACACTATACACTACACTATACACTACACTATACACTACACTATACACTACTATACACTACACTATACACTACACTATACACTACACTATACACTACACTATACACTACACTATAGACTACACTATACACTACTATACACTACACTATACACTACACTATACACTACACTATACACTACACTATACACTACACTATACACTACACTATACACTACACTATACACTACACTATAGACTATACTATACACTACAGTATACACTACACTATACACTACAGTATACACTACACTATACACTAGACTACACACTATACACTACACTATACACTACACTATACACTACACTATACACTACTATACACTACACTATACACTACACTATACACTACACTATACACTACACTATACACTACACTATACACTACACTATAGACTACACTATACACTACTATACACTACACTATACACTACACTATACACTACACTACACTATACACTACACTATACACTACACTATACACTCCACTATACACTACACTATACACTACACTATAGACTACACTACTATACACTACACTATACACTACACTATACACTACACTATAGACTACACTATACACTACACTATACACTACACTATACACTACACTATAGACTACACTATACACTACACTATACACTACACTATACACTACAGTATACACTACACTATACACTACACTATACACTACACTATACACTACACTATACACTACTATACACTACACTATACACTACACTATACACTACACTATACACTACACTATACACTACACTATAGACTACACTATACACTACAGTATACACTACACTATACACTACAGTATACACTACACTATACACTAGACTACACACTATACACTACACTATACACTAAACTATACACTACACTATACACTACTATACACTACACTATACACTACACTATACACTACACTATACACTACACTATACACTACACTATACACTACTATACACTACACTATACACTACACTATACACTACACTATACACTACACTATACACTACACTATACACTACACTATACACTACACTATACACCTCAGTATACACTACACTATACACTAGACTACACACTATACACTACACTACACTATACACTACACTATACACTACACTATACACTACACACTACTATACACTCACTATACACTACACTATACACTACACTATGCACTACACTATACACTACACTACACACTAATATACACTACACTATACACTACACTACTATATACTACACTATACACTACACTATACACTACACTATACACTACACTATACACTCACTATACACTACACTATACACTACACTATACACTACACTATACACTACACTACACACTACACTACTATACACTACACTATACACTACACTATACACTACACTATACACTACACTACACACTACACTACACACTACACTACTATACACTACACTATACACTACACTATACACTACACTACACACTACACTATACACTAGACTATACACTATACACTACACTATACACTACACTATACACTACACTACACTATACACTACACTATACACTACACTATACACTCCACTATACACTACTATACACTACACTATACACTACACACTACTATACACTCACCATACACTACACTATACACTACACTATACACTACACTATACACTACACTATACACTGCACACTAATATACACTACACTATACACTACACTACTATATACTACACTATACACTACACTATATACTACACTATACACTACACTACACTATACACCACACTATACACTACACTATACACTACACTATACACTACACTCTACACTACACTATACACTACACTATACACTACACTATACACTATACACTACACTATACACTACACTACACTATACACTACACTATACACTACACTACACTATACACTACACTACACACTACACTATACACTACACTATACACTACACTATACACTACAGTATACACTACACTACTCTACACTACACTATACACTACACTATACACTACACTATACACTACACTACACACTACACTATACACTACACTATACACTACACTATACACTAGACTATACACTACACTATACACTACACTATACACTACACTACACTATACACTACACTATACACTCCACTATACACTACTATACACTACACTATACACTACACACTACTATACACTCACTATACACTACACTATACACTACACTATACACTACACACTAATATACACTACACTATACACTACACTACTATATACTACACTATACACTACACTATACACTACACTATACACTACACTACACTATACACTCACTATACACTACACTATACACTACACTATACACTACACTACACACTACACTACTATACACTACACTATACACTACACTATACACTACACTACACACTACACTACACACTACACTACTATACACTACACTATACACTACACTATACACTACACTATACACTACACTACACACTACACTACACACTACACTATACACTACACTTTACATAACACTATACACTACACTATACCCTACATTACACTATACACTCCACTATACACTACTATACACTACACTATACACTACACACTACTATACACTCACTATACACTACACTATACACTACACTATACACTACACTACACACTAATATACACTACACTATACACTACACTACTATATACTACACTATACACTACACTATACACTACACTATACACTACACTACACTATACACTCACTATACACTACACTATACACTACACTATACACTACACTATACACTACACTACACACTACACTACTATACACTACACTATACACTACACTATACACTACACTATACACTACACTACACACTACTCTACACACTACACTACTATACACTACACTATACACTACACTATACACTACACTATACACTCCACTATACACTACTATACACTACACTACACACTACTATACACTCACTATACACTACACTATACACTACACTATACACTACACTATACACTACACTATACACTACACACTAATATACACTACACTATACACTACACTACTATATACTACACTATACACTACACTATACACTACACTATACACTACACTATACACTCACTATACACTACACTATACACTACACTATACACTACACTATACACTACACTACACACTACACTACTATACACTACACTATACACTACACTATACACTACACTATACACTACACTACACACTACACTACACACTACACTACTATACACTACACTATACACTACACTATACACTACACTATACACTACACTACACACTACACACTACACTTTACACTACACTATACACTACACTATACACTATACACTACATTATACTATACACTACACTATACACTACACTATACACTACACTATACACTCCACTATACACTACTATACACTACACTATACACTACACACTACTATACACTCACTATACACTACACTATACACAACACTATACACTACACTATACACTACACTACACACTAATATACACTACACTACTATATACTACACTATACACTACACTATACACTACACTATACACTACACTACACTATACACTACACTACACACTACACTATACACTAGACTATACACTATACACTACACTACACACTAATATACACTACACTATACACTACACTACTATATACTACACTATACACTACACTATACACTACACTATACACTACACTACACTATACACTCACTATACACTACACTATACACTACACTATACACTACACTATACACTACACTACACACTACACTACTATACACTACACTATACACTACACTATACACTACACTATACACTACACTACACACTACACTACACACTACACTACTATACACTACACTATACACTACACTATACACTACACTATACACTACACTACACACTACACTATACACTAGACTATACACTATACACTACACTATACACTACACTATACACTACACTACACTATACACTACACTATACACTACACTATACACTCCACTATACACTACTATACACTACACTATACACTACACACTACTATACACTCACTATACACTACACTATACACTACACTATACACTACACTATACACTACACTATACACTACACACTAATATACACTACACTATACACTACACTACTATATACTACACTATACACTACACTATACACTACACTATACACTACACTACACTATACACTCACTATGCACTACACTATACACTACACTATACACTACACTATACACTACACTACACACTACACTACTATACACTACACTATACACTACACTATACACTACACTACACACTACACTACACACTACACTACTATACACTACACTATACACTACACTATACACTACACTATACACTACACTACACACTACACACTACACTTTACACTACACTATACACTACACTATACACTATACACTACATTATACTATACACTACACTATACACTACACTATACACTCCACTATACACTACTATACACTACACTATACACTACACACTACTATACACTCACTATACACTACACTATACACAACACTATACACTACACTATACACTACACTACACACTAATATACACTACACTATACACTACACTACTATATACTACACTATACACTACACTATACACTACACTATACACTACACTACACTATACACTACACTACACACTACACTATACACTAGACTATACACTATACACTACACTACACACTAATATACACTACACTATACACTACACTACTATATACTACACTATACACTACACTATACACTACACTATACACTACACTACACTATACACTCACTATACACTACACTATACACTACACTATACACTACACTATACACTACACTACACACTACACTACTATACACTACACTATACACTACACTATACACTACACTATACACTACACTACACACTACACTACACACTACACTACTATACACTACACTATACACTACACTATACACTACACTACACACTACACTATACACTAGACTATACACTATACACTACACTATACACTACACTATACACTACACTACACTATACACTACACTATACACTACACTATACACTCCACTATACACTACTATACACTACACTATACACTACACACTACTATACACTCACTATACACTACACTATACACTACACTATACACTACACTATACACTACACTATACACTACACACTAATATACACTACACTATACACTACACTACTATATACTACACTATACACTACACTATACACTACACTATACACTACACTACACACTACACTACTATACACTACACTATACACTACACTATACACTACACTATACACTACACTACACACTACACTACACACTACACTACTATACACTACACTATACACTACACTATACACTACACTATACACTACACTACACACTACACACTACACTTTACACTACACTATACACTACACTATACACTATACACTACATTATACTATACACTACACTATACACTACACTATACACTACACTATACACTCCACTATACACTACTATACACTACACTATACACTACACACTACTATACACTTACTATACACTACACTATACACAACACTATACACTACACTATACACTACACTACACACTAATATACACTACACTATACACTACACTACTATATACTACACTATACACTACACTATACACACTACACTATACACTACACTACACTATACACTCACTATACACTACACTATACACTACACTATACACTACACTATACACTACACTACACACTACACTACTATACACTACACTATACACTACACTATACACTACACTATACACTACACTACACACTACACTACACACTACACTACTATACACTACACTATACACTACACTATACACTACACTATACACTACACTACACACTACACTACACTATACACTACACTTTACACTACACTATACACTACACTATACACTACATTACACTATACACTACACTATACACTACACTATACACTCCACTATACACTACTATACACTACACTATACACTACACACTACTATACACTCACTATACACTACACTATACACTACACTATACACTACACTATACACTACACTACACACTAATATACACTACACTATACACTACACTACTATATACTACACTATACACTACACTATACACTACACTATACACTACGCTACACTATACACTACACTATACACTACACTATACACTACACTATACACTACACTACACACTACACTACTATACACTACACTATACACTACATAATACACTACACTATACACTACACTACACACTACACTACACACTACACTACTATACACTACACTATACACTACACTATACACTACACTATACACTACACTACACACTACACTACACACTACACTATACACTACACTTTACACTACACTATACACTACACTATACACTACATTACACTATACACTACACTATACACTACACTATACACTACACTATACACTCCACTATACACTACTATACACTACACTATACACTACACACTACTGTACACTCACTATACACTACACTATACACTACACTATACACTACACTATACACTACACTATACACTACACTACACACTAATACACACTACACTATACACTACACTACTATATACTACACTATACACTACACTATAATTACACTATACACTACACTACACACTACACTACTATACACTGCACTATACACTACACTATACACTACACTATACACTACTATACACTGCACTACTATACACTACACTATACACTACACTATACACTACACTATACACTACTATACACTACACTATACACTACACACTACTATACACTCACTATACACTACACTATACACTACACTATACACTACACTATACACTACACACTAATATACACTACACTATACACTACACTACTATATACTACACTATACACTACACTATACACTACACTATTCACTACACTATACACTACACTATACACTCACTGTACACTACACTATACACTACACTATACACTACACTATACACTACACTATACACTCACTACACACTACCCTATGCACTACACTATGCACTACACTATACACTACACTATACACTACACTACTATATACTACACTATACACTACACTATGCACTACACTATACACTACACACTACTATACACTACACTATACACTACACTATGCACTACACTATACACTACACACTAATATACACTACACTATACACGACACTATACACTACACTATGCACTACACTACACACTACTATACACTACACTATACACTACACTATACACTACACACTATACACTACACTATACACGACACTATACACTACACTATACACTACACTATACACTACACTACTATACACTACACTATACACTACACACTACTGTACACTCACTATACACTACACTACTATACACTACACTATACACTACACACTACTATACACTCACTATACACTACACTACTATATACTACACTATACACTACACACTACTATACACTACACTATACACGACACTATACACTACACACTACTATATACTACACTATACACTACACTATACACTACACACTACTATACACTCACTACACACTACACTATATACTACACACTACTATACACTCACTATACACTACACTACTATACACTACACTATACACTACACACTACTATACACTCACTATACACTACACTACTATATACTACACTATACACTACACACTACTATACACTCACTATACACTATACTAAACTATACACTACCCTACTAAATACTACACTATACATTACACTACTATACACTACACTATACACTCTATACACTGCACTATACACTACACACCACTTAACATTCCACTATACACTTCACTGTACACGACTATATACTACACTATACACTACACTATTCACTACACACTACTCTACACTCACTATACACTACACTATACACTACACTACTATATACTACACTATACACTACACACTACTAAACACTCACTATACACTATACTAAACACTACACTATACACTACCCTACTAAATACTACACTATACATTACACTACGATACACTACACTATACACTGCAATACTATACACTACACTATACACTACACTGTACACGACTATATACTACACTATACACTACACTATACACGACACACTAGTATACACTACACTTGACTGAAAGCTTTCGTGACTGCAGGAATTCATATTCTTTGGGTATTTCGGTAAAGCCACGTAGATAGAAAATACATACATTTATATTTCACCTGAAGACGATTGCTTGTGTTGTAATCGAAAAGTCGTGATTTTGATTTTTGCTATTTTTTATATCTCCGTGGCTTCACCTAAAGATACAAATAATATACACTACACTATACACTACACTATACACTACACTATACACTACACTGTACACTACACTAAACGTTGTGATTTAATTGTTTTATTTTGTTTTATTTTATCTACGTGACTTTACCGAATAAAACCAACGGGATGGAGTGATGTGGTACAGGAGGACGTGGAGCTGAGTGGACTTGCCGATGACCGGTACCAGCGGTGTCAAGATCGGCCTCTGTGGAGGAGGCTCGTGAAGGACGCTACTGGGCAGTTGGAGGCAGTCGCCCTCCAACAACAAGGGAGGGCAGAGGAGCGACGCTCACAACAACGAGCGGAGCGTCGGGTGGCTAAAGCACAGCAAGTTGGCACAGTAGGGGGGCACAGGTGGTGCACCAGCCAGTCATCTCAGTCAGTCGACCCGTGGCACCTACTGGGTCTGCCCCGTGACCTCCTGCCAGCGGGCGTTCGACACTTCACGTGGCCTCAACGTGCACCTAGCCTGGCACAAGCGTTGTGGTGACGTCACCACCACTTAGTGGCGAATGGCGGTTGTTGTTGTTGTGTGTGAACGAGTAGGTGGGTGGGTGTGTGACTGAGTGAATGCATGAATGAATGAGTGTGTGAGTGATTGTGTGAACGAGTGGGTGAGTCGGTTGGGTGAGTGTGTGACTGAGTGAATGCATGAATGAGTGGGTGTGTGAGTGAGTGTGTGAACGGGTGGGTGGGTAAGTGAGTGCGTGCGTGAACGTGATTGCGCTCTGAAGAACGGCCGTTGCCCGAAACGTCACCTATCATAATAATCTATTCCGCCTTTGTTGTTTCCCCATACCAGGGACGACGCAAACCCCACACACAGCACGCGCGTGACAGCAGTCTCCACGACTTAAGGCGTCGATTCTTTTTTTTTTGTAGTGAGCAATTTCCACTCAACTCCGGCTATACTCTCACCCCCCCCCACTAGCCCCCCCCACTAGCCCCCCCCCCACTAGCCCCCCCCCCCCCACTAGGCCCCCCCACTAGCCCCCCCCCACTAGCCCCCCCCTTCTGTGCCCCCCGCACTCCCCCGTCTAGCCTTGCTAGGCTCTCCGCAGAGCAATGATTGGTGTTCCGTTTGACACTCTGGGTACCACGTTGTGTTCACTTACACCTCGGTTAATCTCATACCAACCCACCCACCACCACCACCACCCACCCACCCACCCGTCTTTGTCTCTCCAGAGCACAATTTTTAGACTGTCTCGGTTTTTATGTCTTCCCCCCCCTCCTCTCTCTCTCTCTCTCCAATGCTTCCGTCTGCGTGAATCCCGCGCGCGGAGGAAGGGCACCTTGAGGTGGGGGGGGAGGGAAGTGGGGGGGGCTGGAGGGAGTGGGGGGGGGGTTGGGGAGAGGGGGGGTGGAGGGTGGGGGGGGGGCTGCTGCCGTTTGACACCGTCACACGATCCCCCGGGCGCGCCTTGCCCCCCCCCTCACCACCCCCCCCATCACCCCCCCCCCACTCCCTCCCACTCGGCCCACCCCCAGCAATGCTTTTTGCAAGCCACGCTATTTTGTGGGGGAATTCTCTTTGATCCCTCCCCCCCACTAGCCCCCACCCCAACCCCCCCCCCCCCCCCCACAATCTCCCCCCCCCTCCCCCAATCACACCACCACCCAACACCCCAAACACCACCCCCGCTATAATTGTAACCACGCCCACCCCCCACCCCCACCAACCCCCCCTCCCCCAATCACACCACCACCCAACACCCCCAACACCCCAAACACCACCCCCGCAATAATTGTAACCACGCCCACCACCCCCACCCCCCCCCAACTAATTTCCTTCCTAATTCGTTTAATTTCCATCGCCTTCACGTCTCCACCAAACCGCTGACTCGGTCTGGGTGGCGTCGTCTACGCGGCTCTGCCGGGGGTTGCCAACCACTCCCGGATTGGCTGGGGACTCTCTGCTAGGGAGGCTGGGGGGGGGGAGGATCCACCGACCCCCCCCCCACCACCCCCCACCACCACCCCCCCACCACACCCCTACCACCCCCCCACCAACCCCACCACCACCACCCGGTAGTGATGATTGTCGTTAGTTTAACACGTGGTAGGAGGCTTTCGCGAACAAATATCGTCCATAAAAGTGCTTTTGTTGGGGTCAGATCGCGTAGCTGCTAGTTGGCTGTGTCGGGTGGCGGCGGGTTTTAACGACACATTGTTGTTGACATCGACGCATTGCTGTTGATTTCTGTTGTAGAGCAAGATTTTGTCCTTTGAAATTTTTTTACGTTGCTTTTAAATGTCACCGGAATAGCTCCACGCATCCGTCCGCCATCCGCTTTGATAAACTAAAACGCATTTTTATTTTTTTCTGACCAGGCAAGTGCATTGTTCAGAGGCGACCCTGGGACACCACAAATGATAGATGCTGAACGAAGTGAGTGGCTTGTCACGTGGGAAAGTTGAGCATACGTAACCACGCGTGTGGACATTTACAGCAGTCGGATACTTTAATTGTAACATCCTCGCCTAGGCAATGTACAATTTCAAGTTGTTAATATCAATACAAAAACTAATTTAAACTAAATTTTGATTTAAAGCTTTCGTGACTGCAGGGATTCATATTCTTGGTTCTTTCGGTAAAGTCACCACCACGTAGAAGGGAAACAATAAAATAATCAAAATATAAAACAATAAAATTCTCACGACGTTTCGACTGCAACACAAGCAATCATCATCAGGTGTGAAAACCACAGCAAAAAAAAACCGCCACTTTTTTTAAAAAAATTCTTGCTGTGGTTTTCACACCTGATGATGATTGCTTGTGTTGCAGTCGAAACGTCGTGATAATTTTATTGTTTTATATTTGTATTATTTTATTGTTTCCCTTCTACGTGACTTTACCGAAAGAACCAAGAATATGATTTAAACTATTTCAACTGTTTTAATTTAACCAGGAAAGGCCCCGCTGAGCATTATTAGTGGCTAGTTTTCTCAGAAGAGACCCTGGGCCATTACAAATGATAAATACTGAACGAAGTTGGTGGCTTATCGTGTGCAACAGTTCAGCATACGTACACGCGTGTGGACACTTACAGCAGTCGGATGCCCGAATGATAACATCCTCACCCAGGAAATGTACAAGCTCAAATAGCTAGCAGTAAAACAAACACTGCTCTAAACTATTTTAATTTTGCTACGCTATGCCACACTCAGCCACTGATGTAGCTCATTGTTCACAGAAGCGACATCTGTCTGTCACAAATGATAGCTGCTCAAAACGAAGTCCTGCAGTGACTTCTCGTCATCATCATCATCTTCTGGAAATTCATAACGAGAGTCAAATACTCCTCCTAAATGTTGATTCAAAATGTGGAAGGGCGGGCGGGGTAGGGGGAGAAACTGGAGAGGCGTCGGAGACAAAAATCCACGCGACCACGAGGAGAGAGAGAGACACGAGGTCAGAGAGAGAGAGACACGAGGTCAGAGAGTGGGTAGAGAGAGAGAGAGAGACGCGAACTCCAGACATACAACAGCAGACATCGTCATGATTCTGGATCGAACCCACGGACTCCTGCGAACCAGGCGAGGTAGTTAACAGCTCGCCAACGTGGCTGCCCATAGCCCCCCCGGGGTCTAAGAGCGACGCGAATTCCCAATGGCAATGCACACAAGTCGGAAGGGATTTTCATTGCCGCGCTGCTGATGTTGTTTGTGCACAGACCCTTGCACGGCCAGTGGTGCATGTAATTCCACATTCCCGTGGCAAGGGTGGGTTTGCGAACGGGTACAACCGCTTGTTGAGAGCCAAAGACTCACACGGAGATCCATAGACTCACACGAAAACCTATAGACTTGTACAGAGACCCATAGACTCACACAGAAACCTATAGACTTGTACGGAGACCCATACACTCACACGGAAACCAATAGACTCACTTGGAGACCCATAGACTCACACGGAGGCCCATACACTCACACGGAAACCTATAGACTTGTACAGAGACCGATAGACTCACAGGAAGAGCCACAGACTCACACGGAGACCCATAGACTCACACAGAGACCCATAAACTCACACGGGGACATATAGACTCACACGGAGACCCATAAACTCACACGGGGACATATAGACTCACACGGAGACCCATAGACTCACAGGAAGACCCATAGACAAACACGGAGACGCATAGACTCACACGGAGACCCACAGACTCACACGAAGACCCATACACTCACACGAAAACCTATAGACTTGTACAGAGACCGATAGACTCACAGGAAGAGCCATAGACTTACACGGAGACCCATAAACTCACACGGGGACATATAGACTCACACGGAGACCCATAGACTCACACGGAGACCCATACACTCACACGAAAACCTATAGACTTGTACAGAGACCGATAGACTCACAGGAAGAGCCATAGACTTACACGGAGACCCATAAACTCACACGGGGACATATAGACTCACACGGAGACCCATAGACTCACACGGAGACCCATAGACTCACATGAAAACCTATAGACTCACACGAAAACCTATAGACTTGTACAGAGACCGATAGACTCACAGGAAGAGCCATAGACTTACACGGAGACCCATAAACTCACACGGGGACATATAGACTCACACGGAGACCCATAGACTCACACGGAGACCCATACACTCACACGAAAACCTATAGACTTGTACAGAGACCGATAGACTCACAGGAAGAGCCATAGACTTGCACGGAGACCCATAAACTCACACGGGGACATATAGACTCACACGGAGACCCATAGACTCACACGGAGACCCACAGACTCACATGAAAACCTATAGACTCACACGAAAACCTATAGACTTGTACAGAAACCTATACTTACATGAAGACTCATAGACTCACACTAAGAACTATAGACTCACATGAAGACGCATAGACTCACACTATGACCTATAGACTCACATGAAGACCTATAGACTCACACTAAGACCTACAGACTCACACTAAGACCTATAGACTCACACTAAAACCTATAGACTCACACGAAGACCTATAGACTCACACTAAGACCTACAGACTCACACTAAGACCTATAGACTCACACTAAGACCTATAGACTCACACTTAGACCTATAGACTCACACAGAGACCCATAGACTCACACGGAGACCCATAGACTCACACAGAGAACCATAGACTCACAAGGAGACCCATAGACTCACACAGAGACCCATAAACTCACACGGAAACCAATAGACTCACACGAAAACCTACAGACTTGTAGAGAAACCTATAGACTCACATGAAGACTCATAGACTCACACGGAGACCCATATACTCACACAGAGACCCATAGACTCACACAAAACCTATATACTCACACGAAATCCTATAGACTTGTACAGAAACCTATAGACTCACATGAATACTCATAGACTCACACTAAGACCTATAGACTGACAAGAAGACCCATTGACTCACACGGAGACCCATAGACTCACACGGAAACCTATAGACTTGTACAGAGACCAATAGACTCACAGGAAGAGCCACAGACTGACATAGAGACCCATAGACTCACACGAAGACCTATAGACTCACATGAAAACCCATAGACACACGAAGACCTATAGACTCACACGGAGACCCATAGACTCACACGAAGACCTATAGACTCACATTAATACTCATAGACTCACACTAAGACCTATAGACTCACACTAAGACCCATAGACTTACATGAAGGCTCAAAGACTCACACTAAGACCTATAGACTCACACTAAGACCTATAGACTCACACTAAGACCTATAGACTCACATGAAGGCTCAAAGACTCACTAAGACCTATAGACTCACACTAAGACCTATAGACGCACACTAAGACCTATAGACTCACACGAAGACCTATAGACTCACACTAAGACCTATAGACTCACACTAAGACCCATAGACTCACACTAAGACCTATAGACTCACACTAAGACCTATAGACTCACACTAAGACCTATAGACTCACATGAAGACTTATAGACTCACATGAAGGCCCATAGACTCACACTAAGACCTATAGACTCACACTAAGACCTACAGATTCACACTAAGACCTATAGACTCACACTAAGACCCATAGACTCACACTAAGACCTATAGACTCACACTAAGACCTATAAACTCACACTAAGACCCATAGACTCACACTAAGACATATAGACTCACATGAAGGCTCAAAGACTCACACTAAGACCTATAAACTCACATGAAGACCCATAGACTCACACTAAGACCCATAGACTCACACTAAGACCTATACACTCACATGAAAACCTATAGACTCACACTAAGACCCATAGACTCACACTAAGATCTATAGACTCACACTAAGACCTATAGACTCACACTAAGACCTATAAACTCACACTAAGACCCATAGACTCACACAGAGACCTATAGACTCACACGAAAACCTATAGACTCACACGAAAACCTATAGACTCACATGAAGACCCAGACTCACACTAAGACCTATAGACTAATAGGAAGACCCATAAACTTACACCGAGACCCACAGACTCACACAAAGACCCATAGACTCATTACACAGAGACAAACAACAGTGGAGAGAGAAACAAAGGTGGAGGGAGACAAACGTGGAGAGATAGAGACAACGAGATACAGAGACAAAGGTGGAGAGAGAACTAGAGAGATGAGAGAGAGATGGGAGATGAGAGAGAGATGAGAGATGAGAGAGATGAGAGTGATAGAGATAAAAGAGAGATGAGAGAGATGAGTAAGAGATGAGAGAGATGAGAAAGATGAGAGATGAGTGAGATGAGAGAGATGAGAGATGAGTGAGAGATGAGTGAGAGATGAGAAAGAGATGAGAGATGAGTGAGAGATGAGTGAGAGATGAGATGAGAGATGAGAGAGATAGAGATGAGAGATAAGATGAGAGAGATGAGTGAGAGATGAGAGAGATGAGAGAGATGAGAGAGATGAGAGAGATGAGAGATGAGAGAGAGATGAGAGAGATGAGTGAGAGATGAGAGAGATGAGTGAGAGATGAGATGAGAGAGATAGAGATGAGAGATGAGATGAGAGAGATGAGAGAGATGAGTGAGAGATGAGAGATGAGAGATGAGAGAGATGAGAGAGATGAGAGATGAGAGAGATGAGTGAGAGATGAGAGAGATGAGTGAGAGATGAGATGAGAGATGAGAGAGATAGAGATGAGAGATGAGATAGATGAGAGAGATGAGTGAGAGATGAGAGATGAGAGAGATAAGTGAGAGATGAGCGGCAAACGAAGGCGGATCACAACCTGTGCCGGCTGGAAGATCTGCCGGAGGTGGCCTTCACAAATGTAAAGAGGAAGTTGCTCTACTCCTACATGGTCCGGTTCCACCAACAGGACACCCTGAGGAGCCACAAGGACCATGCCTGGAGGAGAGCCCTGCCCTGCGTCTCTCCGGAGAGGCCTCGCTGGAGGCAACTCTACTGCAGCCCCACGTACAACCACATCGGCGACCTCAGCTGGAGCATCGCCCACGGCACCGTCACCACCAACGCCTCCCTGGCGCGCTTCACCGACACGTCCCCGGAGTGCCGGTTCTGCGGTAAAGTGGAGACGGTGGCGCACCAATACGTGCAGTGCAAGAGCCTGGACTCGCTGTTCAAGGTCCTGAGAAACATCCTCCTAAGGTTCAGCCTCCACTTCTCCCCGACGGTCCTCATCTTTGGATACCCGAAGGGCGACGGACCCCAACATCTTCAGGGGCTGGTCAACGTGCTCTTCGGCTACGCCAAGCTCGCCGTGTACAGGGCGAGGAAGGTGGCCCTGGAGAGGCAACGTCCGGCCAGCAGCCTGGGCATCTTCCACGCTCTGGTCGGAGCCAGGCTGAGTGGGCCGGAGTTCCGCCGTGCGCGGCTGAGCCACGCCGTGCCGGCCTTCATGGAGCAGTGGGCGCTGGAGGAGGCCGTGTGCTCGGTGGCAGATGACGGTAGAGAGCTCTGTGCATGCAGATCTGAGCTACCCCGTCGGAGGCCGTTTGACTGTGAGAAGGGCTGGGTACAGATGCAGCACTTGTCGTAGTTATAAAGAAAAAAAGATAGAGAACGAGAGAGAGCGAAATGGAGTAGGAAGAGAGGGGGTAGAGAGAGAGGGGGGGGGGCAGAGAGGAATATTTTGTTAAATCTTTCTTTTAAAAAGGGGGGGGGGGGGTTACATAAAGCAAAACATTACAAAAATAAGAGAAATATAAAAACCGAAATGATGAACGAAGCAAAGTGCCGACTACACCGAGCATCTTCTCGTTTCCTCTCTGATCATTAACAAAAACAGAGAGATGAGAAAGAGATGTGAAAGATGAGTGAGTGGGGGGAGTGGGGGGTGGCGGGAGTGAGGGGAGGAGGGAATGGGGGGTGGAGGGAGTGGGGGGAGGAGGGTGTTGGGGGAGGAGGGAGTGGAGGGTGGAGGGAGTGGGGGGAGGAGGGAGTGGAGGGTGGAGGGAGTGGGGGGAGGAGGGTGTGGGGGGAGGAGGGAGTGGGGGGAGGAGGGAGTGAGGGGAGGAGGGAGTGAGGGGTGGAGGGTGTGGGGGGAGGAGGGAGTGGGGGATGCGGGCTGCTAGCGTCCTAGAGTCGGTGAGGATCGCGCAGAATCCACGGAGAACCCAGGGGGTGGTGGAGGGGAAGGGTTGTAGAGGGTCGTTGGGGGGGGGGGTGGTGGGGGGCAGTGGGGGGGGGTGGTGGGGGGTAGTGGGGGGGGGTGGGGAGGTGGGGGGGTGACGGTGTTTGGGGCTTTGCCCCGTGAATGATTCATCAAAGCCGCTGCCGCCGGTACCGCCGCTGCCGCCTCTGGAGGAGGGCACCGAGCGACGTGCCACGATTTGGTGTCCCAATTGTTGAGGGCAGAGAAGTGGGCGGGCGGGCGGGCGGGTGGCTGGGTCGGTGGTTGGGTGGGTTGGTGCGTAGCTGGGTGGGTGGTTGGGTGGATGGCCGGGTGGGTGGGTGGTTTGGTGGGTGGGTGGCTGGGTGGGTGGTTTGGTGGGTGGGTGGCTGGGTGGGTGGTTTGGTGGGTGGCTGGGTGGGTGATTTGGTGGGTGGGTGGCTGGGTGGGTGGTTTGGTGGGTGGCTGGGTGGGTGGGTGCTTTGGTGGGTGGCTGGGTGGGTGATTTGGTGGGTGGCTGGGTGGGTGGGTGATTTGGTGGGTGGCTGGGTGGGTGATTTGGTGGGTGGCTGGGTGGGTGATTTGGTGGGTGGCTGGGTGGGTGATTTGGTGGGTGGCTGGGTGGGTGATTTGGTGGGTGGCTGGGTGGGTGGTTTGGTGGTTTGGTGGGTGGCTGGGTGGGTGATTTGGTGGGTGGCTGGGTGGGTGCGTTGGTGGGTGGGTTGGTGGGTGGCTGGGTGGGTGGGTGGGTTGGTGGGTGGCTGGGTGGGTGGTTTGGTGGGTGGCTGGGTGGGTGGTTTGGTGGGTGGCTGGGTGGTTTGGTGGTTTGGTGGGTGGCTGGGTCGGTGATTTGGTTGGTGGCCCGGGTGGGTGATTTGGTGGGTGGTTGGGTGGGTGTGTTGGTGGGTGGGTTGGTGGGTGGCTGGGTGGGTGGGTGGGTTGGTGGGTGGCTGGGTGGGTGGTTTGGTGTTTGGCTGGGTGGGTGGTTTGGTGGGTGGCTGGGTGGATGAGTGCTTAGGTGGGTGGGTGGTTCGGTGGGTGAGTGGTCGGGTGGGTGGGTGGTTGAGTGGTTAGGTTTTCAGTTTCAGTTTATTTATTTTTGTATAGCCCTGTGAGCCATTCGGCTCTTGAATCGGGTGCAACCACAACAAACACAAAAACACGAACAAGAAAAACATCTTAAAGTGACTATGTGACTGTGCAAACAGAACATCCATGAAAAAAAAACAGCAAAATATTCCTGGAAAAAAAGCACCGTACACCAACGCTGTGTGCAAAAAATCCCAGTGGGATGCAAGTCAAACAACAACAACAACAACAACCACAAGAAAACTTAGATTAAGGCCATCAGTCTAACTCCGTACTACAACAAAACAAACATGTCCAAACCAAAAAACTTTTCGAAATCACTAAAAAATAAAGCCATAATTGCAACGCAACAGTGATCACAGGGACTAACCGAATTTTTACAATAAACAACATAAATAACATGTAACACCAAATCCTAGAGCCATAGCTGGCTGCATGAGTTACTTCATAACAACAGAAGCATCAGTCGGAGTATCAAATTTTTCAATGCACCTTTAAAATCAGTACGCTAAATCAAAATACAGATAATACTTTGCAGCGTCATCCGGAGCGAAACATTTTATTTTATTTTACGCCAATGAATAGCAGTGGCAGCTAGGAGTGTACACCTTCTCTAAAACAGTTTTGAGAAAATATCTCATTGGTAGCGATTCAAGTTGCAGTTTACTGGCAATAGCATTCCAGACCCTGGGGGCATCAATAGCAAAGGCCCTTCCTCCAGTTTTTGTAACGGCAATAGGGAATGTGAAGCTGGTAAATGAGCGAAGACCTGAGGTCAAATTTGTTCTTTGAAACAAAGAGGAGATCCAGCAGGTAGTCTGCGGATTTTTTTGTAAGTACATCGTGAATAAATAAGATCTGGTGCACAAGCCGTCGAACATTAAGAGATGTTAAGTTTGACTCAATGTAGAGATCACAGTGGTGAGTCCTATATGGGCAGTTCAATGTAAATCTTAAGGCCGAGCGATAGATGGAATCAAGCTTCTTCAGTACAGTACTTGGGGTTGATTTATACACGATGTCACAGTAGTCAAGTAGCGGCAGTATGGTAGCTTTTATCAATTCCAAACGGAACATTGGGGGGAAGCAGTGCTTGTGTCGATACAGAAAACCAATTTTTATTTTTGTCTTTTTACCAATATAATCAATGTGATCTTCAAAATTCAGTTTTGAATCCAGGATGACCCCAATATACTTATAGATCTTGATTTGCTCTATTTGATAATTATTTAAGGAATGTAATTGAGGAAAAATAACTTCCTGCTTCAGTCCTGGTGAGAAGCATAGCACCTTGGTTTTGAAGGTATTCAGGACTAGTTTAAGAGCAATAGCTAATGTTGTAGTTTGTTGAAATCACCCTGCAGCTTAGCAATCACGTCATCTGGAGAGCGGCCAGCAGTAATCAGTATCGTGTCATCTGCAAAAAGATTTACCCTGGAATGATCCAGTTCAGTGCCCAAGTCATTGACATAAAGAGAGAACAAAAGGGGGCCGAGGATGGAACCCTGTGGAACCCCTTTTGTTATCTTAACACTGTTTGACCTCCAACCATCTGTGAATACAGTTTGGGTGCGAGAAAAGAGGTAATTTTGTAACCATTTTACTGCGTTTTTTCGGAAAAACCGAGGCAACTTAGTTTACTAAGCAGGGTGTTGTGGTCTACTGTATCAAAAGCTTTGGACAGGTCTAGAAAAAGACAGGCACAGTACTGCTTATTATCAAGGCTACTGTAAATGTGATTCAAAGAGTCTAATGCAGCAGATGTGGTGCTGTATTTTTTCGGAACCCAGATTGTTTTAGATGTAGTAGATTGTTGGTGGACAGGAAACTGCTAATTTGGTAGGTCAATAATTTTTTTAAAAAATTCATCAACGGGGACAAAATTGAGATAGGTCGGTAGTTATTTGGACGGACATAGGAATGTTTCCATTCTAGAGGAACTGATGCTTCTTTGATGGACACGTTGAAAATATGTGATATAGGTTTGTATATTAGGTGACCAACAGTTAGTAGAGCAAAGACGGGAATACTATCTGCTCCGGTAGAGGGGGACCCTTTGAGGTAGGACAGTTGTTTCAGAACATTACTTTCGTGGATTGGCTGGAAACTAAATTCGTTCAATGTTTGGACTGGGGTGTAGGAATTTACATGAGCAGGGGTGACTCCCAATACATTATCAAACAGATTACCAGCTTCAGAAAAATGAAGGTTAAAATTGTCAACTATTTTTTGGGCTGAAAAATATTCCCCATTTCGGTTAAGCTCAATGGGCATATTGTCTATTTTGGATGCCTTTTCGATACATTTGATTGTATTCCAGAAAATCCTGGCATTTCCATGTGATTCCAGGAGAGTGGAGGAAAAGTAGACATTTTTTGCATGCTGTATTTTTTTGACGCATCTATTCCTTAAAATCCTGTATTTTAGCCAGTCATTGACCAAATTACTTTTCTGAGCACATGCCCAAGCCTTGTCTCTAGTTTTCATGAGCTTTATAATCAAAGGATCAAGCCATGGTGGGCGGTTGCCTTTAGTTTTAAATCTAACCAACGGAGCATGTTTGTTAAGAATTTGGAGAAAAGTGTACCTGAAGGTTTCCCAAGCCGTAGTCAGGTTGGGAATATCCCAGACCTTGTTAATATCCAAGTGAAGCACATCATTAGTAAATGCCTGAGTGCTGAAGTGTCTCATAGAGTGCTTCTCAACAAATTTAGGGGGGGCTTTGGGTCTGGCTGATGATCTCACCCCAAAAAATGAAGGAGTGATCACTAAGGTTATTACCCAGAACACCAGTCAGTGTGAAATTGTGAGGGGCATTTGCCAATAGGACGTCAAGCAGAGATGACTGTCCCGGATTTTTTAGGTTGGGTCTTGTGAGGACATTTATTAATTGAAACAGATTAAATTCATCTGCAAAATTTGTGGCCACGGCCGGCGGGTTTAGCCAATTCCAATTTAGATCACTCACTAAAACTATTTCACCTTTAGGGAGGCCCCCAAAAAGCTCTCTCAGTGCAGATGCAGCTTCAATATCCTTCCCATTAGGCGGTCGATAGCAGCACACTACCAATATCTGTTGATTATTTGGGAGAGTTATTCTGAGAGCCAGACCTTCAAAGCAACATTTTTTCAACAAGGAGTGAGCTAGTGAACATGCAATACTATTACGAACATAGATGGCAATTCCACCTCCTTTAGATCCTTGGTCAAGCCAAAAAAGGTTGTAGTTGTCAATCATAATCTGCAAGTCATTGACGGCAGGAGTGAGAAATGTTTCTGCTAGGCAAAAAATGTCCGGGTCAAGAGGTGCCACTTATAGTTTTTAGTTTACTTAATTTAATCACAAGCCCTCTGATGTTGACATGTAGAAGACCAACACCTTTCCTGCCAGAAAAATCTACAGAATAATACGAGTTCTTTTCATTTGGCCCAGGATGAAGCTCAATACCACCCAGAAATAAGAAAAGTAGAATTAACAGTTTGCACAAGTATTTTCTGTGAAAGGATGAAGAGCGGCGAACCTTGGACGAATAGCAGTAGCTCGCAAGTGGTGTTATTTTTAAGAGCAGAATGAAGTTTGGAAGGAGTGCTGGTGAAGTAATGGGACAAAGATAGGGTTTAAAAGGATACAATGATGGAGTGTAGAAGTGTCTATGCGCTGTTTCATTAGCAGGTGTAGTGGCAAATCGAGCAACAAGTATGGACGCAAAGTAACGAGGGTATCTGTTTGTAGAGTGGAGTGTGGCACTAGACATGGCCGGGAGGGGCAGCAGTAGGATACACAGCAGGAGAATTGCCATCTCTAAAATATCCGGGGAAAACACAGATTAACACACAAGCGGAAAAGAAAAAATAGATATACTTGTAGGCCGAGCGCGAGAAAAACGTCTTGCCGCACTTGTCACACATGCACGGCTTCTCGCCCACGTACTAGGGTGGAACAGCGCCCCCCTCCCACCCAGACAGGGACAGCAGATTCTTGGCTGTGGTGGGCTCGGCTGAACCGCTTGCACCGCCTCCTTTCCCCGCCGCAGGATGGTGCTCGAGCTAGCCCTCCTTGAGCTCAGCCCACGACTGGAATGTCGTTTCTTGGCCTCTCGTGTCTCTGCTGCCCGGCCAGACGGCCCCACTGAAGCCTACACAGGGGACTCTTGGCCGTCTTGACGATCTCCGTGAAGTTTTACAGGAACACAACTTGGGGTCCGTGGCAATGTTGCCTTGGTAGGAACACAGCTTGGGGTCCGTGGCAATGTTGCCTTGGCAGGAACACAGCTTGGGGTCCGTGGCAATGTTGCCTTGGTAGGAACACAGCTTGGGGTCCGTGGCAATGTTGCCTTGGCAGGAACACAGCCTGGGGTCCGTGGCAATGTTGCCTTGGCAGGAACACAGCTTGGGGTCCGTGGCAATGTTGCCTTGGCAGGAACACAGCTTGGGGTCCGTGGCAATGTTGCCTTGGCAGGAATACAGCTTGGAGTCCGTGGCAATGTTGCCCTGGCAGGAACACAGCTTGGGGTCCGTGGCAATGTTGCCTTGGCAGGAACACAGCTTGGGGTCCGTGGCAATGTTGCCTTGGCAGGAACACAGCTTGGGGTCCGTGGCAATGTTGCCTTGGCAGGAACACAACTTGGGGTCCGTGGCAATGTTGCCTTGGCAGGAACACAGCTTGGGGTCCGTGGCAATGTTGCCTTGGCAGGAACACAGCCTGGGGTCCGTGGCAATGTTGCCTTGGCAGGAACACAGGTTGGGGTCCACGGCAATGTTGCCTTGGCAGGAACACAGCTTGGGGTCCGTGGCAATGTTGCCTTGGCAGGAACACAGCTTGGGGTCCGTGGCAATGTTGCCTTGGCAGGAACACAGGTTGGGGTCCACGGCAATGTTGCCTTGGCAGGAACACAGCTTGGGGTCCGTGGCAATGTTGCCTTGGCAGGAACACAGCTTGGGGTCCGTGGCAATGTTGCCTTGGCAGGAACACAGGTTGGGGTCCACGGCAATGTTGCCTTGGCAGGAACACAGCTTGGGGTCCGTGGCAATGCTGCCTTGGCAGGAACACAGCTTGGGGTCCGTGGCAATGATGCCTTGGCAGGAACACAGCTTGGGGTCCGTGGCAATGCTGCCTTGGCAGGAACACAACTTGGGGTCCGTGGCAATGTTGCCTTGGCAGGAACACAGCTTGGGGTCCGTGGCAATGTTGCCTTGGCAGGAACACAGGTTGGGGTCCGTGGCAATGTTGCCTTGGCAGGAACACAGCTTGGGGTCCGTGGCAATGTTGCCTTGGCAGGAACACAGCTTGGGGTCCGTGGCAATCTTGCCTTGGCAAGAAACACAGCCTGGGGTTCGTGGCAATGTTGCCCTGGCAGGAACACAGCCTGGGGTTCGTGGCAATGTTGCCTTGGCAGGAACACAGCTTGGGGTCCGTGGCAATGTTGCCTTGGCAGGAACACAGCTTGGGGTTCGTGGCAATGTTGCCTTGGCAGGAACACAGCTTGGGGTCCGTGGCAATGTTGCCTTGGCAGGAACACAGCTTGGGGTTCGTGGCAATGTTGCCTTGGCAGGAACACAGCTTGGGGTCCGTGGCAATGCTGCCCTAGCAGGAACACAGCCTGGGGTCCGTGGCAATGTTGCCTTGGCAGGAACACAGCCTGGAGTCCGTGGCAATGTTGCCTTGGCAGGAACACAGCCTGGGGTCCGTGGCAATGTTGCCTTGGCAGGAACACAGCCTGGGGTCCGTGGCAATGTTGCCTTGGCAGGAACACAGTTTGGGGTCCGTGGCAATGTTGCCTTGGCAGGAACACAGTTTGGGGTCCGTGGCAATGTTGCCTTGGCAGGAACACAGTTTGGGGTCCGTGGCAATGCTGCCCTGGCAGGAACACAGCCTGGGGTCCGTGGCAATGTTGCCTTGGCAGGAACACAGTTTGGGGTCCGTGGCAATGCTGCCCTGGCAGGAACACAGCCTGGGGTCCGTGGCAATGCTGCCCTGGCAGGAACAAAGCCTGGGGTCCGTGGCAATGCTGCCCTGGCAGGAACACAGCTTGGGGTCCACGGCAATGTTGCCTTGGCAGGAACACAGCTTGGAGTCCGTGGCAATGTTGCCTTGGCATTTACACAGCTTGGGGTCCGTGGCAATGCTGCCCTGGCAAAAACACAGCTTGGGGTCCGTGGCAATGTTGCCTTAGTAAGAATACAGGTTGGGGTCCATGGCAATGTTTCCTTGGCAGGAACACAGCTAGGAGTCCATGGCAATGTTTCCTTGGCAGGAACACAGCTTGGGGTCCGTGGCAATGTTGCCTTGGCAGGAACACAGCTTGGGGTCCGTGGCAATGTTGCCTTGGCAGGAACACAGCTTGGGGTCCGTGGCAATGTTGCCTTGGCAGGAACACAGCTTGGGGTCCGTGGCAATGTTGCCTTAGCAGGAACACTGCTAGGAGTCCATGGCAATGTTGCCGTGGCAGGAACACAGCTTGTGGTCCATCGCACTATTAACTAGGCCTCACTCAGGCTGCGCCAGGTGCACGATTAACTAGTCCTCACTCAGGCTGTGTCATGTGCAGTACTACTTAAGCCTCACTCAGGCCGTGCCACGTGCACGATTAACTCGGCCTCACTCATGCTGCACCAGGTGCAGTCAATCAGGCCTCACTCAGGCTGCGCCTTGTGCATGATTAACCAGGCCTCTCTCAGGCTGCGCCAGGTGCACGATCCGCCAGGCCTCACCCAGGCAGTGTCATGTGCACAGCCAGGCCTCACCCAGGCAGTATCATGTGCAGAACCAGGCCTCACTCAGGCCGCGCCACGTGTATGACCAACTAAGCCTCACTCAGGCAGTGTCACGTGCACAATTAACTAGGCCTCACTCAGGCTGCGCCATGTGCGTGATTAACTAGGCCTCAGGCTGCGCCACATGTATGATTAACTAGGCCTCACTCAGGCTGCGCCAGGTGCACGATTAACTAGGCCTCACTCAGGTTGTGTCATGTGCAGTACTACCTAGGTCTCACTCAGGCTGTGTCACGTGCACGATCTAGCTAGGCCTCACTCAGGCTGCGCCAGGTGCATGATTAACTAGGCCTCACTCACGCTGCTCCAGGTGCACTATTAGCTAGGTCTCACTCAGGCTGCGCCAGGCGCACGATCTCGCTAGGCCTCACTCAGGCAGTGTCACGTGCACGACCAATCAGGCCCCACCCAGGCCGCACCAGGTGCACGGCCAACCAGGCCTCACTCAGGCTGCGCCAGGTACACACACGAGCGTACATCACCACACCATCACGCACACACAGAGTGCACATGACCACACCACCACACACACACAGAGTGTACATCACCACACCATCACGCACACAGAGTGCACATCACCACACCACACACACAGAGTGTACATCACCACACCATCACACACACATAGTGTACATCACCACACCATCACACACACACAGAGTGTACACCATCACACACACACACGAGTGTACATCACCACACTATCACACACGCAGAAGTCCCTCTCGTCACGGCCACTCTCACACGGCTCACTCACACTCACGGCTCACACTCACGGCTTAATCACACTCACGGCTCACACACACTCACTCGCAGCTCATTCGCACTCACATTTTCACAGATTCTCACGCACAGTTTCAACTCACGCAAAAACAACTCACGCCGCCGCCGCGGGTAGGTGAGTGGTTAGGTGGGTGGGTGGTTGGTTAGGTGGGTGGGTGGGTGGTTGGGTGGGTGGTTGGGTGGATGAGTGGTCGGGTGGGTGGGTGGTTAGGTCGGTGGGTGGTTGGCTGGGTGGGTGGTTGGGTGGATGAGTGGTGGGGTGGATGAGTGGTCGGGTGGGTGGGTGGTTAGGTCGGTGGGTCGTTGGCTGGGTGGTTGGGTGTTCTGGTAGTTGGGGGGATGACTGATCGGGTGGGTGGGTGAGTGGTTAGGTGGGAGGATGGGCGAGTTTTCGGGTGGGTTGGTGGGTGAGTGCTTAGGTGGGTGGTTGGGTGGTCGGGTGGGTGGTTGGCTAGTTGGGTGGGTGGGTGGCTGAGTGTATGGTTAGGTGGGTGGGTGGTTGGGTGATCGAGTGGGTGGGTGGGTGAGTGGTTAGGTGGGTGAGTGGTTAGGTGGGTAGGTGGGTGGTTGGGTGTGTGGTCGGGTGGGTGGCTGAGGTGAGTGGTTAGGTGGGTGGGTGGTTGGGTGATCGAGTGGGTGGGTGGGTGAGTGGTTAGGTGGGTGGCTGAGTGGTTAGGTGGGTGGGTGAGTGGGTGGGTGGTTGGCTGGCTGGGTGTGTGGCCTGGCTGGGTGGGTGTGTGGCTTGGCTGGGTGTGTATGTGTGTGTGGCCTGGTGGATTGACCAACGTCGCTTACGCGTTGTTTGCGCGGCGACTGGCAGCAGGAAGGGAGAGAAAGAAGGAGCGACGCTTGCTGGAGACGCCTCCCCCACAACGGGCACATTCCCCGTCGCAGCAGCGATAACAGCCGCCAGGTTCACACATTTAAAAAAAAAACAACAACAAATGGAAATCTTCGTAAATAATAATAGTCAAACTTTCATTACCCCTCCCCCCCGTGACGTTTCGTGTGTGAATACACAGCGGGGTTTTAAACAATGGGGTTGATTCATTAGACCTTCTTTGCCACTACCAAATTGTAATAATAATAGGGGTTTTTCCCCTTTTTTCTGGCAATAAAACTTTAACCTTTTAACGATGATTCATTTTTACTGCATGAACCACAATACCTGCAAGTCAAAATGGAAACAAAAACATTACTATGATGCGTATCATAGGTATTGTGGTTAATGCAGACGTGAATCATTGTACAAAACGGTTTCAGTTTTGTTGCTAGAAAAAAGGGGAAAGCCCCTATTATTATTATTAATGGGGTTGTTGTTCAGCCATGAAAAAATATCAGGCCCCCCCCCCCCAAAGACCAATCCACCCACTCCCCTCCACCCCGAGCCAGCCCTCCACTAATACCAAGTGAATTAATATCAAATATTGATCTAAGGAGCTGCAGCAGTCAGAGACGCGCTGGGATCTTTAAGCTCCACCCACCCCACCCACCAACCCCCCACCCCACCCACCAACCCCCCACCCCACCCACCAACCCCACCCACCCCACCCACGAACCCCACCCCACCCCACCTACCCCACCCACCAACCCTACCCCACCCACCAACCCCCCACCCACCGCACCCACGAACCCACCCCACCTACCAACCCCCCACCCACCCCACCCACCAACCCCCCCCACCCTAGCCCACCCCACCCACGAACCCACCCACCCCACCTACCCCACCCACCAACCCCACCTACCCCACCCACCTGACCCACCCACGAACCCACCCACCCCACCCACCAACCCCCCCCACCCCACCCACCAACCCCCCATAGCCCGAGTAGTGGCGATGGAAATTGACGTCAATTACAACTCAGGACGAACGTTTCGCTCGAAACAACCGCGCGGTTTTTATCTATATTAATGGACTCATTCATGTTTTAAAATATCTACTAACCGGCACCACGACCCCCCCGCTCGCGCGTCCGACCCCTCACCTCCCCATCACTACGGCACTTTAAAAACAAAACAAAATTTATATGATAATAGGGGTTTTCCCCCTATTTATCCGGCAACAAAAACAGTTGTGTTAAAATGTTAAAACACCAGACTGAAACCCTTTGTTTTCGAGGAATCGTGTTACTGCGTTAACCACAATGCGTGTGGTCAGAATACAAACACAAAAACCATCGTCTGATAATAAATAATGTCATTGTCCTTGAAACTGATTGGTCAACACCAGAGACGTCTGATAATAAATAATGTCGTTGTCCTTGAAACTGATTGGTCCACACCAGAGACGTCTGATAATAAATAATGTCGTTGTCCTTGAAACTGATTGGTCCACACCAGAGACGTCTGATAATAAATAATGTCGTTGTCCTTGAAACTGATTGGTCCACACCAGAGACGTCTGATAATAAATAATGTCGTTGTCCTTGAAACTGATTGGTCCACACCAGAGACGTCTGATAATAAATAATGTCATTGTCCTCGAAACTGATTGGTCCACACCAGAGACGTCTGATAATAAATAATGTCATTGTCCTTGAAACTGATTGGTCCACACCAGAGACGTCTGATAATAAATAATGTCGTTGTCCTTGAAACTGATTGGTCCACACCAGAGACGTCTGATAATAAATAATGTCGTTGTCCTTGAAACTGATTGGTCCACACCAGAGACGTCTGATAATAAATAATGTCGTTGTCCTTGAAACTGATTGGTCCACACCAGAGACGTCTGATAATAAATAATGTCGTTGTCCTTGAAACTGATTGGTCCACACCAGAGACGTCTGATAATAAATAATGTCGTTGTCCTTGAAACTGATTGGTCCACACCAGAGACGTCTGATAATAATAATGTCGTTGTCCTTGAAACTGATTGGTCCACACCAGAGACGTGTGATAATAAATAATGTCGTTGTCCTTGAAACTGATTGGTCCACACCAGAGACGTCTGATAATAAATAATGTCGTTGTCCTTGAAACTGATTGGTCCACACCAGAGACGTCTGATAATAAATAATGTCATTGTCCTTGAAACTGATTGGTCCATACCAGAGACGTCTGATAATAAATAATGTCGTTGTCCTTGAAACTGATTGGTCCACACCAGAGACGTCTGATAATAAATAATGTCATTGTCCTTGAAACTGATTGGTCCACACCAGAGACGTCTGATAATAAATAATGTCGTTGTCCTTGAAACTGATTGGTCCACACCAGAGACGTCTGATAATAAATAATGTCATTGTCCTTGAAACTGATTGGTCCACACCAGAGACGTCTGATAATAATCAGTTTCAAGGACAATGACATTATTTATTATCAGACGTCTCTGGTGTGGACCAATCAGTTTCAAGGACAACGACATTATTTATTATCAGACGTCTCTGGTGTGGACCAATCCGTTTCAAGGACAACGACATTATTTATTATCAGACGTCTCTGGTGTGGACCAATCAGTTTCAAGGACAACGACATTATTTATTATCAGACGTCTCTGGTGTGGACCAATCAGTTTCAAGGACAACGACATTATTTATTATCAGACGTCTCTGGTGTGGACCAATCAGTTTCAAGGACAACGACATTATTTATTATCAGACGTCTCTGGTGTGGACCAATCAGTTTCAAGGACAATGACATTATTTATTATCAGAGTGCGTTTTTTTGTTCGAATTCTGACCACAAGCATTGTGGTCAGAATTCAGTGACATGATTCTTCGTGAAAGGTTTCAGTTTTTTTTTTTTACATCTTAACACAGCTGTTTTGTTGCCAGAAAAAATGGGAAAAACCCCTATTATCGTATTTTTGGTACTGGCAAAGGAGGTCCCATGATAAAGTTTATATGCGATGGTAAAAATATTCATATATACTTGCTGGGGGATTGTAAAAATATTCCCTTCGTCCATCACAGTGAGCTTCTGCTGCTGCTGCTACTACTGCTGCTGCTGCTACTGCTGCTGCTGCCGCTTCTACTGCTGCTTCTACTGCTGCTGCTTGTGCTACTGCTTCTACTGCTGCTTCTACTGCTTCTACTGCTGCTGGTTCTGCTGCTACTGCTGCTGCTTCTACTGCTGCTGTTACTGATGCTGCTGCTACTGATGCTGCTTCTACTGCTGCTTCTACTTCTACTGCTACTACTGCTGCTGCTACTGATGCTGCTTCTACTGATGCTGCTTCTACTGCTGCTTCTACTTCTACTGCTACTACTGCTACTGATGCTGCTTCTACTGATGCTGCTTCTACTGCTGCTTCTACTTCTACTGCTACTACTGCTGCTTCTACTACTGCTGCTTCTACTGATGCTGCCTCTACTGCTGCTTCTACTTCTACTGCTACTACTGCTGCTTCTACTACTGCTGCTTCTACTGATGCTGCTTCTACTGCTGCTTCTACTTCTACTGCTACAGCTGCTGCTTCTACTACTGCTGCTTCTACTGATGCTGCCTCTACTGCTGCTTCTACTGCTGCTACTACTGCTGCTGCTGCTACTACTGCTGCTGCTACTACTGCTGCTACTACTGCTGCTTCTACTGGTGCTTCTACTGGTGCTGCTTGTGCTACTGCTGCTGCTACTACTACTGCTGCTTCTACTGCTGCTGCTACTACTGCTGCTGCTACTGATGATGCTTCTACTGCTGCTTCTACTGCTGCCTCTTGCTGCTTCTACTGCTGCTACTACTACTGCTGCTTCTACTAATGCTTCTGCCTCTGCTGCTACTACTACTGCTACTACTACTGCTGCTTCTACCACCACCACTGCATTGTTATCGCCGTGAGCGGGGGATCGAACTCGGGCTCACCGGGTTCCGTGAGAAGGCTTAGCATTGTAAATCTCCCAACTGTTCACCCCTCGGTGCCCCGTACAGAACACAAACGCCCGTGGCACTCGCGTTTGTCCCCCCCCCCCTTCCTCGCCACCCCAATTAACGAATTGCGAATTGCGAGCACCAAAAAAAAAGATCATCGTCCTCTCGCCATCTCTCGATCTCTCTCCTCTCTGTTTTCTTTTTTAGATCAGAGAGGAAACAAGAAGATGCTCGGCGTAGTCGGCACTTTGCTTCGTTCATCATTTCGGTTTTTTTTCGATTTTTTAAATGCTTTGCTTTATGTAAACCCCCCCCCCCTTTTTAAATGAAAGATTTAACAAAAGATTTCCCCCCCCCCCTCTCTCTCTCTACCTCCTCTCTTCCTACTCCATGTCGCTCTCTCTCTCTCTTTCCCCCGCTCTCTCTCGCTCTCTCTCGCTTTTTTCTTTATAACTACGACAAGTGCTGCATCTGCACGCAGCCCTTCCCACAGTCAAACGGCCTCCGACGGGTAGCTCAGATCTGCATGCAGAGAGCTCTCTACCGTCATATCTCTCTCTCGCTCTCCTTCATTCTCTGTCTCGCTCATCTCTCTCTCTCGCTCTCCTTCGCTATCTCTCTCCCTGTCTCTCTCTCTCTCTCCTTCGTTATCTATCTCATTAGTTATCTCTCTACCCCCCCCCCTCTCTCTCTACCCCCTCTCTTCCTACTCCATGTCGCTCTCTCTCTCTGCGTCCAGGTGTGGCTCCGCGCTTCTCGCCTGAGACAATGGGGGGCCTGATCATTCCATCGTTTTCAGGCCAAGCCCGAGAGAGAGTTTTCAAAGAAGAAGAATAACAAACCAGACTCCCCTCCTTTTCTTCCCGTTTCCACTTTTAGACATCCCCACTTTTCTTTTGCTTTACTTTTTTTCGCCCGTCTGTATTTTATATATATATATATATTTTTTTTAAACTTTACTCACCGAGTCGCTCGAGCGAAAATCCGCCTCGGCCGGCCCCGCGAGTTACAACAGCAACAACAACAACAGCAACAACAACAGCAGCGCGGGTGTGCCACAGCCGACCGCCATCGTGGCACAGCACACCAAGTTGGGGAACCTCACGCGGAAGAACGCCATCGTCGCTTTTCCCGCCGGAAGGCCACCGTCTGGGCCGTGGGCCACGCCGGCGGCCCCGCCGCCCAGCGGGAGAGAGAGCCGCGGCGTCGACCGCGTACGTGGCGGAGGAGGAGGAGACGGTGGCGCGCCCCGGGGTGGAAGCGGGGCTGGCGGTGGGCGACGGGCTTGCCCCTGACGTGCGTCCCGCTCGCGACCCCCGCGGGTCGGGGGGTACTGCTCTCGGGCGTGCCGCCGTTCCCCGGGGAGCGCCGGCGATCCGGCGCGACTTACCGAGGTTCGGCGCGGCGGTGCCGCGGATCGCAATGCTCCACACCCCCCCCCCCCCCCCCCCTGCGCACAAAGAAGCCGAGGATGGCGCTCGTCACGACGCTGCAGCGCCACGCTTTTTTGATACTTAAAGGCGGCGATACCGAGCTGGATGTGACCCCGAAATGCGCAATACTGGGGCACGTCCACACGGTTTACGCCTTCACTGCCTTGCCGCGGTGCTTCGGGTGCGGTGGAAGCGGCCACACCCGGAGGGACTGCACGAGCAAGAAAAACGAGAATGACGCTCCAGCCGTACCATCCACACCGGCACAAGCAGAGCAGCAGCGGAAACGGCAGCGGCGACAGCAGCCACAGCAGCAGCAGCTACCCCAGCAGCACCAGCCACAGCCACAGCAGCAGCAGCAGCAGCTACCCCAGCAGCACCAGCAACAACAACAACAACAACACCAGCAACAACAACAACAGCAGCAGCAGCAGCACCAGCAGCACCAGCAACAACAGCAACAACAACAGCAGCAGCAGCTACCCCAGCAGCACCAGCAACAACAACAACAACAGCAGCAGCAGCAGCACCAGAAGCACCAGCAACAACAACAACAACAGCAACAACAACAGCAGCAGCAGCTACCCCAGCAGCACCAGCAACAACAACAACAACAGCAGCAGCAGCAGCACCAGAAGCACCAGCAACAACAACAACAGCAACAACAACAGCAGCAGCAGCTACCCCAGCAGCACCAGCAACAACAACAACAGCAGCAGCAGCACCAGCAGCACCAGCAACAACAACAACAACAACAGCAGTAGCACCAGCAGCACCAGCAACAACAACAACAACAACAGCAGTAGCAGCGACAGCCGCGGCGGCAACCGATCCACGTCGACCCGGTGTCCAGCTGCGGCGCACCGACCCCCGAGGCCGACGACGAAGGGCTTCACCCTGGCCCGTAGGAGGAAACGCAAAGCCAAGAACGGCTCCGCGGCGGACCAAGCGGCTTCCAGAGTAGGTGGTGAGAGGGACCGCCTCATCACCGCTCGGCGGGCACGAAGCTGCGAGTCGTGAACCTGTACGCGCCGAGCGCGAGAGCCGTGAGAGAGAGGGGGGAGGGGGGGGAGCGTTTCCCCGGACGCGCTGAGGGGCGCCCTCGGGGAAGCCGGCGACGACGGCGCACTTGCGGTCGTGGGCGGAGATTTTAATCGCACGCTCGCACCGGCTCTCGACCGAAATGCGCCCCGAACCTCCACCCGGAGTCCGCGGGAGCGTGGGCCCGCCGTCGTCAAGGAGTACGACCTGCTAGACACGTGGCGCCTTCACCACCCGGCCCGACGCCGGTACACGTGGTGCCGGTGCGACGCGCAGGGGCGAGTCAGCCTGGCGAGACTTCACCGCGTATACGTCAGCGCCGGGGGGGTGGGGGGGGGGGGGGCCAACCTGCTCGGGGAGAGAGCGGAGTGGTCCCTTCGGGTTTCTCTGACCACCACCTGATGGTCGCGTGTCTCTCCGCCTCCCCATCGTCGGGCAGCGTAGCCCGTATTGGCGCTTCAGTGTACAACTTTTGGAGAACAAGGATTTCCAGGCGGCCTTCAGGGCTTTCTGGAAGGTGTGGGTGGATAAGAGAGACCTTTTCGCCTCGCTCCAACAGTGGTGGGACAACGCAAAGGCGCGGGTGGGGGTGTTGTACCGGCGCCTCCTGAGCCAACACGCCGCGGCCAGACGGGAGGAGGAGGAGGAGGAGGAGGAGAGGCTGCGGGATCAGCTGCTGGTGGTGGAGGCGGAGCTGGGCCTCCACCAGACCGCCGCGGGCCGTCGTGTGCTCCACGAACAGCGGCGCCTGTTGCGGGCTGTGTCCGACCAGGAGGCCTACAGGGGGTTTCGTGGGGCGTAAGACGCAGCACCTGCACCGCCTGGATGCACCGACCAGGCTCTTCTTCAGACAACGGAGCCGGCCGGTCGCGAGGAACGTCATCACCAGCCTGCTGGCGCCGAGCGGCGAGGTCCGGACGGGCGACGCGGAGGTCGCGAAGCTCGTCACGGACTTCTACGGGGCGCTGCTCACGGCGGAGAGCGTCCAAGAGGACCCGCCGGAGGCGCTGCTGGACGACGGTCCCTAGGCCGGCCCCTCCTGAGTCGGAGCTTTTGGAGAGGCCGGTCACCATCCCGGAACTCGAGGCCGCGGTGGACGGCCTCGCCGCGGGGAAGGCCCCGGGGATTGACGGCCTCCCAACGGAGTTTTTTAAAGACTTTCCCGGGGGCGAGCTCGGCCCCGCGCTCGCCGACGTGCTCCACGCCAGCCTGAGGACCGGGGAACTGCCGCAGAGCAGCAGGAGGGCGGTGGTCACCCTTCTGCCCAAGGGAGGGTGGCCTGCGCCGCGTGGAGAGCTGGCGGGCGGTGTCCGTGCTGTGCACGGACTACAAGATCATTGCGGAGGGCGCTGGCGAACCGCCTAAAAATCGTGGCGGGAAGCGTCGTGCGTCCGGACCAGTCGTACTGTATCCCCGGAAGGACCATACACGACAATATAGGGGTAGTGCTGGACGTGATTGACCCGGCGGCCGCCCGTGGGGTGGACGCCGGCCTTCTCTTTTTCGATCAGGAGAAGGCCTTTGGCCGCGTTAGTCACGAGTACTTGCACGCGGCGCTAAAAGCTTTCGGTGTCGGCGAAGGTTTGATGGCGCACGTTCGGCTCCTATACACGAACGTGAGTAGTCTCGTGAAACTCAATGGCAGGCTCCGTGGCCCCTTAGCCGTCACGAGGTGGGTCCGACAGGGATGCCCGCTGTCCGGGCTACTATGCACCCTGTGTATTGAACCGCTCCTGTTGAGGTTGAGAAGGACGTTGTCGGGTTTTAGGTTCCCGGGATCGGGTGACGCGCCGGTCACGCTCTCGGCGTACGCGGACGATGTGTGCGTGGTGGCGAATGACGCGCGGGACGTGGAGGCGGTCCGCCTCTACGAGAGAGCCTCCTCCACGAGGGTAAATTGAGGCGCTGGGCCTGAGGCCGCAAGGAACGGCGTGCGCCCTGACACTCCCGAGGCGAGTGGTCTGCGGTAAGGAGGGCGCACGATATCCGGGGGTGTGCCTGGGTGACCCGGCCACCGTCAGTAGGAATTGGGAGGAGGTAGAGGCGAAAAAAGGTGGCGACGCTGACGGCGTGGGCCAGGTTCGCCCCACGAATGTCATCCTTGTGGTAAACAATTTGGCAGCGGCGTTAATTTGGCACAAGGCCAAGGTCCTCCAACCCCCGGTGGGGCTGCTGGACAGGGTGCAGAGGGCGTTCACCCCTTTCACGTGGCGCGGGAGGCACCGGCAGAAGCCAGGCGCCCTCTTGTTTGCCGGTGGAGGAAGGGGGCCAGGGGCCTCGTGAGCGTCGCCGGCCGGGTGATGACGTTCCGTGTTAGAGCACGTGAGACGCCCGGTGTACGGGGCGGGGGAGCGGCCCTGGCGGTCCCTGGCCCCTCGGCCCGCTGAAACAGGCCGGGCGGCTGGGGTACGGCCAGGGGCTCTTCCTGACCGACCCGGGGCTCGTCGACCAGGCCCCGCTGCCCACGTACCACCTTGGTCTCCTCGACGACGCGTGGCGAGGCCTCGGATGGGCGAGGCCTCGCCGCGGGCTATGGTGCGGCCCTCTTCGCGGCGGAGCCGCTGTTCGCCAATTCCCCTTTTCCGAGACCTCGGCAGGGAACGCGCCCTGGCCCTGCGGTTCGTGGCCGGAGGAGTCAAGACCGTCGGCGACCCGCTGGCCCCCCCGGGCGGCGGGCGTGGCGGACGGCGCTGGACGTCTCCGGGGCGGCCGCACCGTGCTCGCCGGCGCCGGGGACGCTGAGGGAAGTCCTGCAAACGACGCGGAGGCTCGGGGTGCGGCTGGGGGGGGACGCGGGCGGGTGGTGGAGGGGGTCCCCCTTTTCCCCCCCCGGCTGGCTTTTCTCCTGCCACGCCCCCGCTGACCGCGAGGACACCGGGCGACTCCCGCAGCTCAGGCACTGCAGGGACGTGCCGCTCGAGGGTGCCCGTAAGGACCGCATCTACGCCGCCTGCGTTAAGTCGCTGCTCCTCGGGGAACTGGACGGGCTGCCGGACACGAAGTGGAGAGGGCACTTCTACCGCGCCGGGCAGCGTGGCCCCCCCCCCCGGTGGTGGGACTTATACCGCCCCCCCCCCCCCCCCCCCACGACCAAGCGGTGCGGCGACCTCCCAATGGAGGTTGGCGCACCAGACTTTGGCCTCGGCCGTGTGGGTTAGCCGGGTCGCGCCGGGGACCCCGGACAACTGTGCGTTCTGCGGACAGAGGGAAGGACCTCGTACACCAAATACCTCCAATGCAGGAGGCTGGTGCCGCTGTTTCAGTTCATCGCGTGGGTGTTCGGGAGGCTGGGCATCCCGCTACAGGAGTGCACGCTCGTGTACGGAGTGACGGGGGGTGGCGGGTGACAAGCGTAATGTCGCAAACTTCGTGCGTGCCCAGGCGAAACTAGCGAAATATGCCACCCGGAAGCGTGAGGCTGGAAGGTGGCGGCGGTGGCGGTGGCGCGCTGTCGGCGACGCAGGCCCCGGTGAAGGCGCGGCTTGGGCCTGAGTTCGCGTACCGCAGGCACACCGGGGCCAAGGGCGAGTTCCTGGCAGGGTGGGGGCGCGGAGAAGACGCCCTGTGCGAGGTAGCAAAGGACGCGCTCGTGTTTACGTTTGAACTCCCCCCCCTCCCGACCCCCCCTCCCGAACCCCCCCCCGACCCCTCCCCGACCCCCCACCCCCCCGCCCCCCCTCCCTGATCCCTGACCCCACCCCCCCCTCCCACCCCACGCGGCTAGCGCGGATGATGCCCGGTTGCGTCTGACGGTCACAAATTATGCACAATGAGCCAGGTACATCAATGAATGTGGAATGAGCATAAGACTGCTGAATGAGGTCTAATTGCTGTTCACCTCCATCAAAGTATCATCTTCAGCCTCTGCAACTTTTTCATCATTCTTTCAGCATCTCTCGAAGCTCGTGAATGGTGCTTAGAAGCACGTGGAACTGTTTCCTCCGCAGCTCCAACTTGCTCTCAACACTCTCTTTGGCTTGTAACGGATTCTGGAGGTCTTTGTCCAGCTCTTCAAGTTGCTTGAGTGTCTTGCTTCTATCAGGGTGCTGCTCAATTTACTTTGGCCAAAGCATCGTGCCCTTGACGATTCTTGCCTATCCGTTTGGCTTGAAGGATCTCCTGCTTGCACTGTGTCATCCTTTCACGGCCAGCTGCAATGCTGTCCACGATATGTTTGTAGATCTTTCCATAGTTGTTCATCTCCCGCAGGTTCATGTTATGCATCAGAACGTTTTTTTTTTTCCTATAGAGAACTCGCACTGCACCAGGGCTCCAACCATTCGCTGGTATTGGCTGTAGCTCTGGCCCTGCGAAAGCGAGTCATTGCTGCACCACTTGACGAAGCTCTTCAGCAGGGAATTGATGCGGCGATCATCTCCGCCTCCATCTCCGTCAATCAGCAGCCGCTTGCAGATCACCTCGTCGTCCCTGGCGGCCACGCTACCCATTCCGCCCGTTCCTCGCATCTCCTGTTTCAATCTCTCTCTCTGTCATCTCTCTCTCCTCTCTCTCAATCTCTCTCGATATATCTCTCTCTGTCATCTCTCTCAATCTCTCTCGATATATCTCTGTCATCTCTCTAGATCACTCTCTCAGTCTCTCTCGATGTTTCTCTCTCTGTCCTCTCTCTCTAGATCACTCTCTCAATCTCTCTCGATATCTCCCTCTGTCATCTCTCACTAGATCTCTCTCAATCTCTCTCGATATCTCTCTCTGTCCTCTCTCTCTCTAGATCACTCTCTCAATCTCTCTCGATATCTCCCTCTCTCTGTCCTCTCTCTCTAGATCTCTCTCTCAATCTCTCTCGATATCTCTCTGTGTCCTCTCTCTCTAGATCACTCTCTCAGTCTCTCTCGATATCTCTCTTTGTGTCCTCTCTCTCTAGATCACTCTCTCAATCTCTCTCGATATCTCTCTCTGTGTCCTCTCTCTCTCTAGAGCACTCTCTCAATCTCTCTCGATATCTCTATCTCTGTCCTCTCTTTAGATCACTGTCTCAATCTCTCTCGATATCTCAATCGCTAGATCACTCAGTCTCTCTCGATATCTATCTCTGTGTCCTCTCTGTCTAGATCTCTCTCTCAGTCTCTCTCGATATATCTCTGTCATCTCTCCTCTCTCTCAATCTCTCTCGATATATCTCTCTGTCATCTCTCTCTAGATCACTCAATCTCTCTCGATATATCTCTCTCTGTCCTCTCTCTCTAGATCTCTCTCTCAATCTCTCTCGATATCTCTCTGTGTCCTCTCTCTCTAGATCTCTCAATCTCTCTCGATATCTCTCTGTGTCCTCTCTCTCTAGATCTCTCTCTCAATCTCTCTCACAATCTCTCTCTGTGTCCTCTCTCTCTAGAGATCACTCTCAATCTCTCTCTCTGTCCTCTCTCTAGATCACTGTCTCAATCTCTCTCGATATCTCCCTCTCTCTCTAGATCACTCAGTCTCTCTCTTGACCTCTCTCCTCTCTCTCAATCTCTCTGGATCTCTCTCCGGATCTCTCTCAATTTCTCTCTCGATCTCTCTCTCTCGTCCCCCCCCCCCCCCCCCCGGGTTTTCAAATCACCACCTGGTCCCAGGGCTGCTGTTGCGAATTTCCGGAGTGGAGACTCAACGCCCAGCCGCTTTAAAAGGCCTCTGTACCGGCGTGAATGTCATCCTCCTTGTCACCTTCTCACGTGCTCGCTCGTCGGGCGTGGCCTGCGCGATGACGACCACCACCACGTGACTTTTTATTGTATTGGGCGTGGCACGTCCGGTGCCACGTGCCGCTGCACGTGGCTTTTTTGTTTCATTGTGTTTGTGTTGTTTTGTTGCTGGTGGCTTTGTGTGTTTCGTGTCGAAATCGCCTCCAGTGCTGTTGCTGCTGGCAGCAATGAAAGTCGTTTAAAAGTCAAAGTCTCTCGCTCTCTCTCTTCTCCCTCTCGCTCTCTCTCTCGCTCTCTCTCTCTCTCGATCTCTCTCGCTCTCTCTATTCTTGCTCTCGCTCTCTCGCTCGCTCACTCTCTCGCTCGCTCACTCTCCTCTCTCGCTCTCTCTCCTCTCTCGCTCTCTCTCCTCTCTCGCTCTCTCCTCTCTCGCTCTCTCTCCACTCTCTTGCTCTCTCTCTCTCTTCGTATTATTGTTTTTGATTGCCACCGCTAATTTTTCCTTTAAAGGGTGGGGGGGGGGGCACATTTATATCGCCTTTTCGCTTAAGTGGCTCCTGATTGCGTTTTTTGTGTGTGTGTGTCTCGTTTCGCTATAACCCCAGCCGGGTATTGATTCACCCCCCTTCCACCCCCCGCCACCCCCCCCCCCTCTACTCTACCCCAACCCCTCCCCTCCTCCCCCTCCCGCTCCCAACTCACGACAGGTTAAGGCGCAGCCCTGCAACTGCCACTTCACCTTTGTCTCTCTCATTTTAAGGCGCTGCTGCTGCTGCTGCTTCCACAGCCATCGGTTGCTCGCTAACAGTGCTTTCCCCCCCAACGGTCTATTGAAGGCTATGATAGGGCATCGTTGTGTGTGTATCTGTCTGTGTAGGCTGTGTGTGTGGTCTGTGTGTGTGTGTGTAGTCGCTGTGTGTGTATCTGAGTGTGTGGGGAGCGGTAGTGTAGTGGTTAGCGCGCTGCGCTACAAACCTGGCTGCCTGGGTTTGATTCCCGCAACACGGCCAACACACAGTGACGATTATCTGAACCGGTTCTGGGCCTCCCCTAGGTCGACTCAGCCTCAATTGAGTATCTGGTGTAGTGTGTAAACATCGCCACTGGGGAGACAAAGGCTGCCAGGCGTGGTGCAAGACACCCACCCCCTCGTGTACCTTGCCGGCCTTCGTTGGTGCTCGCTAACAGCACTTGCCCCTACAGTCTGTTAAGGCTACATGGGGGATCTTGTCTCTGTTTTTGTTTGTTAACGTGGGAGTTTGCGGGTATCGTGGCCAGGAGTCGGAGCCATTCCCTGTTCACCTTGGGGTGTGACAGGGATGTCCTCTGACTCCCACATTATTTAACATGTTTCGACCATGTAGTTCGTGTATTTCCATCTGGTGCAGATACAATAGGAGGCTGATAGATGCCCGGGTGCGGTCAAGGGATGGCTCCCTATTGGTCAACCATTTTACGTATGCCGATCATCTTGTGGTTGCTGCTTACTCAAAGGAGTTGGAGGCGCTGCTGCTGAACCTGGAGCGTGCCACTAAAAGGTGGGACCTTACCATCAGCCCTATCAAACAATTCACCCCAACAACTCCCAATTGGTGATGGGGCAATTGTGGAGAGAGTGGAGAGTTTCCCATACCTGGGCAGTGTGCTCATGACCGGCTCTGGTTTGACAGCAGAGGTCTCACTCAGAATCAGTCGAACGGCATTTTCACCAACTGTGTAAAACTGTGTAGAAGCTGCCTGGTGTGTCACTCCACATGACGCTTCGGTTCTTCTCGGCCACGGTTATTCCCTCCCTTCTCCATGCAAGCAAATCGTGGACCCCTTAATGGAACATCTTCGCCGTTCAGAAACATTTAGGCTGGCCTGCCGACGATCTATCTTGGGTTTAATCAGGCTGGATTGTGTGAGGATCTCACAGATCCTTGAATGACCTCGACAAAGTCCCATCGGTGAGCTACTTCCGCAAGCAATGCTGCGTTGGCTGGGTCACATAGCCTGCATGCCCAGCCACTGCATGCCTAAACAGCTTTTGTTCAGCCGGATAGAGGGGGTTAAATGGACGCAGCATGGGCTAGAGTAGAGATGGAGTGATGTGGTACAGGAGAATGTGAAGTTGAGTGGACTTGCCAATCACCGGTACTAGCGGGTGTCAAGATCGGCCTCTTTGGAGGAGGCTCATGAAGGACGCTACTGGGCAGTTGGAGGTAGTCGCCCTCCAACAACAACGGAGGGTGGAGGAGCGACGCTCACAACAACGAGTGGAGCGCCGGGTGCCTAAAGCACATCAATTTGGCACAGTACCAGGCACAGATGTGCATCAGCCAGTCATCTCAGTCAGTCAACCTATGGCACCTGCTGGGTCTGTCACGTGGCCTCCTGCCAGCGGGCGTTCAACATTGCACGTGGTCTTAAGTTGCACATAGCCTCGTAAAGGAGCCGTGGTGACGTCACCGCCACTTAGTGGCAAATGGCGGTTGTTGCGTGTTTCTATATGGCAGTGTGCGTGTCTATATGGGAGTGTGTGTGTATATGTAGTGAGTCCAACTGAGTCGCAGACTTTCTTTAGAGCCAACACATTTATTTGTAACATCAACACGTAACACAAAGGGGTAACTGCCCCTTCACCAGATACAGCCTAGGGGTCGTGGCCACCCAGCTAACTACCCTATACAGAGGAGTTCCAGCTACGAAGGGTCTGACCCTCACTCGGGTCTCGACCACGTGTTGATGCCTGTAGAGCTTCCAGCTTGTATGACGTAGAGCTTCCAGCTTGTATGACGTAGAGCTTCAGCTTGTAGACGTAGAGCTTCCAGCTTGTATGACGTAGAGCTTCCAGCTTGTAGACGTAGAGCTTCCAGCTTGTAGACGTAGAGCTTCTAGGTTGTATGACGTAGAGCTTCAGCTTGTATGACGTAGAGCTTCAGCTTGTAGAATGCAGCGACCCTGGTCCATCTCAGGTACCCACCTTATATCCCCCTGGGTCGGGGCTGGCTCCGCCCTTGGCCCCGCCCGCCCTATCAAGCGTGTTCTAGCTCCCTCTCGATCCCTCTCGAGAGCTCTCCCCAGACACGTGATCGCCCCCTGGACCGCCCCCCCCCCCCACACACCTGGGGGCCTCTCTGTGGACACTCTGGATCACGTGTCTACGGGGTCAACCAGAGTGCCATGGCCCGGGGCAAACCCTGCCCCTGGGCTGACACTCCACCACTCCCCCTTGTGGGAGCCCGCACTGCCCGCCGTGCGTGCTGCCCGTGCTACCCCAGCGCATGCCAAGCCCCGCTCGGGCTGGTACCACACCCACCCACGGGGTGTACGCGATGACGGTGCATCACGTGCCACGGCCCTCTCGGACCGGCACCATACAGTGACATCCGCGATGTCACTACATTTGTATGCGAGAGTGTGTGTGTGTGTGTCTATATGGGAGCGTGTGTGTTAGCGTGTGTGTGTGTGTTAGTGTGTCAGTGTTGTCTATATAGGAGTGTGTGTATGTCTATATGGGAGTGTGTGTGTGTCTATATGGGAGTGTGTGTGTGTCTATATGGGAGCGTGTGTGTTAGCGTGTGTGTGTGTGTTAGTGTGTCAGTGTGCCTATATAGGAGTGTGTGTATGTCTATATGGGAGTGTGTGTGTGTCTATATGGGAGTGTGTGTGTGTGTGTCTATATGGGAGCGTGTGTGTTAGTGTGTGTGTGTGTTAGTGTGTCAGTGTGTCTATATAGGAGTGTGTGTATGTCTATATGGGAGTGTGTGTGTGTGTCTATATGGGAGCGTGTGTGTTAGTGTGTGTGTGTGTGTTAGTGTGTCAGTGTGCCTATATAGGAGTGTGTGTGTGTCTATATGGGAGCGTGTGTGTGTCTATATGGGAGCGTGTGTGTTAGCGTGTGTGTGTTAGTGTGTCAGTGTGTCTATATAGGAGTGTGTGTATGTCTATATGGGAGTATGTGTGTGTGTGTCTATGTGGGAGCGTGTGTGTTAGCGTGTGTGTGTGTTAGTGTGTCAGTGTGTCTATATAGGAGTGTGTGTATGTCTATATGGGAGTGTGTGTGTGTGTGTCTCTATGGGAGCGTGTGTGTTAGCGTGTGTGTGTGTGTTAGTGTGTCAGTGTGTCTATATAGGAGTGTGTGTATGTCTATATGGGAGTGTGTGTGTGTGTGTGTCTATATGGGAGCGTGTGTGTTAGCGTGTGTGTGTTAGTGTGTCAGTGTGCCTATATAGGAGTGTGTGTATGTCTATATGGGAGTGTGTGTGTGTGTCTATATGGGAGCGTGTGTGTTAGCGTGTGTGTGTGTTAGTGTGTCAGTGTGTCTATATAGGAGTGTGTGTGTGTCTATATGGGAGTGTGTGTGTGTCTATATGGGAGTGTGTGTGTGTGTGTCTATATGGGAGCGTGTGTGTTAGCGTGTGTGTGTGTTAGTGTGTCAGTGTGTCTATATAGGAGTGTGTGTGTGTCTATATAGGAGTGTGTGTGTGTCTATATGGGGCGTGGTGCTGGCCACCCACCCCCTCGCGTGCCGTTCCGGCCTTCATAGGGTGCTGCTGCTAATCACTAACAGCACTTGCCCCAACAGTCTGTCAAGAGGCTATACGGGGGATCTTTGTCTTTGTGTGTGATATGTGTGCAGCGGTGGGCGTGCTGCGCTATGATTCCGGCGACCGGAGTTCGACTATTTGATTATTTGAACCAGTCCTGGGCCTCCAAATGAGTACCCAGTGCGGTGTGCAAGCATCGCCAACTGGGGAGACAAAGGCGGCCGGGCCTGGTTGCTGGCCACCCAACCCCCAAGTGTGCCACAGTGCCGGTTAACTTCATCGGTGCTGCTACTCGCTAACAGCACTTGCCCCAACAGCCTGTTCAGGCTATATGGCTAGCCTATTTGTCTTTGCATGTGCCCAGAGGTAAAGCCAGAGAGAGAGAGACGGAGCGAGAGACGGAGAGAGAGAGTTTATTTAGCATTTAAAATTCCCAAAGGTTGAGCCAGTGGAAGGGAGAGAGAGAGAGAGAGCGAGCGAGCGAGGGTTTATTTAGCATTTAGAATTCCCGGAGGAGGAGGAGGAGCCAGTCGGAAGGGAGTGGGAGCAAGAGAGCTATTGACAGTCGCAGCGATAAAACTGCATTGTATCAGCACAAATCTGGCGTCGCGCGCGCGCTTAGAGGCACTTACAAAGCGGAATTACATTGACGCACGCCCCGGCGATGCGCACAGAGCCAGACCCACCGGACTCTCGCGCACGGCCAAAGACAAAGGCGCACCCCATGGGGCATTGCCTCTGTCGGGGGCTGGGGGCAAGTGCTGCTTGAGGGTAGCAGCGGCAGCAGCCACCTACGAAGGCTCCGCACGGTCCACGATGGGGGGTGGGTTGGGGGGTCAGGAGTGCCCCCCTCACCCCCCTCCCCCCCGGGTCTCCCAGGTGGGCGATGTGGCTGCTGGGCTCACCGCCTACCAGGTGCCAGTTCGAGGCTGAGTCGACCTTCAGGGGTGAAGGGGGTTGGGGTGGGGGAGGGGGGCCCAATCGCTGGCGGTGTTTCGGTACGACGCAGTGCGCCAACCGCTGCGCCACCGCTCCCCGTGAGACGTTGGGGGTGGGGAGAGCGGGCCCGCGATGAGGACGACTAGGAGGAGTGGCGAGCGATTTCGGTGGAGAGGGAGCAGCATCAGTTAACTCTGTGTGTGTGTGTGAACGAGAGAGAGAGATAGGGGGGAGATGATGGAGAGAGGGAGATGGAGAGAGGGAGAGAGATGATAGAGAGGACAGAGAGATGTAGATGATAGAGAGAGAGAGATGATAGAGAGGACAGAGAGATGTAGATGATAGAGGGATAGAGAGAGATGATAGATGGATAGAGAGAGAGATGGTAGGTAGACTTTGACTTTTGACTTTTAAACAACTTTTATTGGCGCCAGCAGCAACAGCACTGGTAGCGATTCCGATATGAAACACACAAAGTCACCAGCAACACAAATACACAAAGTCACCAGCAACACAAATACACAAAGTCGCCAGCAACACAAACACACAAAGTCACCAGCAACACAAATACACAAAGTCACCAGCAACACAAATACACAAAGTCGCCAGCAACACAAATACACAAAGTCACCAGCAACACAATTACACAAAGTCACCAGCAACACAAACACACAAAGTCACCAGCAACACAAATACACAAAGTCACCAGCAACACAAACATACAAAGTCACCAGCAACACAAATACACAAAGTCACCAGCAACACAATTACACAAAGTCACCAGCAACACAAATACACAAAGTCACCAGCAATACAAATACACAAAGTCACCAGCAACACAAATACACAAAGTCACCAGCAACACAAACACACAAAGTCACCAGCAACACAAATACACAAAGTCACCAGCAACACAAATACACAAAGTCGCCAGCAACACAAACACACAAAGTCACCAGCAACACAAATACACAAAGTCACCAGCAACACAAATACACAAAGTCGCCAGCAACACAAATACACAAAGTCACCAGCAACACAATTACACAAAGTCACCAGCAACACAAACACACAAAGTCACCAGCAACACAAATAACACAAACGCTGTAAATCCACGCGCTGTGGCGCTAAATGCACCGCGCACAACACGAAATAAAAGTCACGTGGTGGTGGTGGTCATCGCGCACGTCACGGTGACGAGGAGCGCTTCAGAAGGTGAACACGTGGGGGGTGCCGTCCACGCTGGTACAGAGAGGGGCTTGTCCGGCTCACCAGCGTTAGAACAAGACGCGCTGCACATCACCGACACGTGGCTGTGTCACGTGGCGTGCTCCAGCCGGAGCCGCGCCTTGAGCAGGAACCTGAACACTGGAAGCAGCTCAGAGCAGCCGTCAGTGTCACCTTGCAGCGTCTTCTTCCTCGTTCTGTACACCGCCAACTTGGCCTGAGCACAGGCGAAGTTGGCGAGGTCATGGCGCTTGTTAGCCAGGTAAGGCACCACCCCATATACGAAGCTGCTGTTGTAGAAGGGCACCCCCAGTTTACTGAAGATGTCCCCCAAGAGACGGAACATTGAGTTTGAGCTGGTGACAGTGTAAGTACCGGTGGGGCAGATCCTCCCTGGCACCACAGGAAATGCACCAAGTCTGTTACCCCTGGCGAAATTCGGCTGAGCCACACGGCCGATGGCAACGTGCAGTGTGACAATCTTCACCGGAGGTCACCGCAGCGTTTGGCTACGGGAGACTTTGTACATTTGTTTACACTGGGGGGTCGGCCGCAATGAGGGGGAGAGAAATGGTCTCTCCATTTTGTGCCTTGACACAGCCGCGTGTGGAGCGCTGTGTTCGGGGCACTCTTCAGGGGCAAGTTCCTGCAGCCTCGGAGCTTCAGCAGGTTAATTCTAGATTTGAAGCTTTCGTGACTGCGAGGATTCATACTCCTTGGTTTTATTCGGTGAAGTCACGTAGGTAAAATAAAATAAAACAAAATAAAAGTGTTGCCTCCGACGTTTCGGAGGCAACACAAGTCTCCTTCTTCAGGTGGAACAGACACAGCGAAACATCAGGGTCAAGTGGACAGCTCAGAGACCGGGTCTATATACAGGTCAGGGGGGGGGGAGGAGTCAGACCGGGATGTGGGTGGGGGGGAGGAGTCAGACCGGGATGTGAGTGGGTGGGGGGGAGTCAGACCAGGATGTGGGGGGGGGAGGGAGGAGTCAGACCGGGATGTGAGTGGGGGAGGGAGGAGTCAGACCGGGATGTGGGTGGGGGGGGAGGAGTCAGACCGGGATGTGGGCGGCGGGGGGAGGAGTCAGACCGGGATGTGAGTGGGGGAGGGAGGAGTCAGACCGGGATGTGGGTGGGGGGGGAGGAGTCAGACCGGGATGTGGGTGGGGGGGGGAGGAGTCAGACCGGGATGTGGGTGGGGGGGGAGGAGTCAGACCGGGATGTGGGTGGGGGGGGGAGGAGTCAGACCGGGATGTGGGTGGGGGGGGAGGAGTCAGACCGGGATGTGGGTGGGGGGGGGAGGAGTCAGACCGGGATGTGGGTGGGGGGGGGAGGAGTCAGACCGGGATGTGGGTGGGGGGGGGAGGAGTCAGACCGGGATGTGGGTGGGGGGGGAGGAGTCAGACCGGGATGTGGGTGGGGGGGGGAGGAGTCAGACCGGGATGTGGGTGGGGGGGGGAGGAGTCAGACCGGGATGTGGGTGGGGGGGGGAGGAGTCAGACCGGGATGTGGGTGGGGGGGGAGGAGTCAGACCGGGATGTGGGGTGGGGGGGAGGAGTCAGACCGGGATGTGGGTGGGGGGGGCTGAGCCAAGCCGTCTCTTGTCACGACGCAGGGGGCTCGGAGGAGCGGAGGTGCCTCACGTGCGACAACTTGTGTAGCACAACGTGTAGCACAACGTGTAGCACAACGTGTGTAGCACAACGTGTGTAGCACAACGTGTAGCACAACGTGTGTAGCACAACGTGTAGCACAACGTGTGTAGCACAACGTGTGTAGCACAACGTGTAGCACAACGTGTGTAGCACAACGTGTGTAGCACAACGTGTAGCACAACGTGTGTAGCACAACGTGTAGCACAACGTGTGTAGCACAACGTGTGTAGCACAACGTGTAGCACAACGTGTGTAGCACAACGTGTGTAACACAACGTGTAGCACAACGTGTGTAGCACAACGTGTGTAGCACAACGTGTGTAGCACAACGTGTAGCACAACGTGTAGCACAACGTGTGTAGCACAACGTGTAGCACAACGTGTGTAGCACAACGTGTAGCACAACGTGTAGCACAACGTGTGTAGCACAACGTGTAGCACAACGTGTGTAGCACAACGTGTAGCACAACGTGTGTAGCACAACGTGTAGCACAACGTGTGTAGCACAACGTGTGTAGCACAACGTGTAGCACAACGTGTGTAGCACAACGTGTGTAGCACAACGTGTGTAGCACAACGTGTAGCACAACGTGTGTAGCACAACGTGTAGCACAACGTGTGTAGCACAACGTGTGTAGCACAACGTGTTTAGCACAACTTGTGTAGCACAACGTGTGTAGCACAACGTGTGTAGCACAACGTGTAGCACAACGTGTAGCACAACGTGTGTAGCACAACGTGTGTAGCACAACGTGTAGCACAACGTGTGTAGCACAACGTGTAGCACAACGTGTGTAGCACAACGTGTAGCACAACGTGTAGCACAACGTGTGTAGCACAACGTGTGTAGCACAACGTGTGTAGCACAACGTGTAGCACAACGTGTGTAGCACAACGTGTAGCACAACGTGTGTAGCACAACGTGTGTAGCACAACGTGTAGCACAACGTGTGTAGCACAACGTGTAGCACAACGTGTGTAGCACAACGTGTGTAGCACAACGTGTAGCACAACGTGTGTAGCACAACGTGTAGCACAACGTGTGTAGCACAACGTGTGTAGCACAACGTGTAGCACAACGTGTGGCACAACGTGTAGCACAACTTGTGTAGCACAACGTGTGTAGCACAACGTGTAGCACAACGTGTGTAGCACAACGTGTAGCACAACGTGTAGCACAACGTGTGTAGCACAACGTGTAGCACAACGTGTGTAGCACAACTTGTGTAGCACAACGTGTAGCACAACGTGTGTAGCACAACGTGTAGCACAACGTGTAGCACAACGTGTGTAGCACAACGTGTAGCACAACGTGTGTAGCACAACGTGTAGCACAACGTGTAGCACAACGTGTTTAGCACAACGTGTGTAGCACAACGTGTGTAGCACAACGTGTAGCACAACGTGTGTAGCACAACGTGTGTAGCACAACTTGTGTAGCACAACGTGTAGCACAACGTGTGTAGCACAACGTGTAGCACAACGTGTGTAGCACAACGTTTAGCACAACGTGTAGCACAACGTGTTTAGCACAACGTGTGTAGCACAACGTGTGTAGCACAACGTCTAGCACAACGTGTAGCACAACGTGTAGCACAACGTGTGTAGCACAACGTGTGTAGCACAACGTGTAGCACAACGTGTAGCACAACGTGTGTAGCACAACGTGTAGCACAACGTGTGTAGCACAACGTGTGTAGCACAACGTGTAGCACAACGTGTAGCACAACGTGTGTAGCACAACTTGTAGCACAACGTGTAGCACAACGTGTGTAGCACAACGTGTGTAGCACAACGTGTAGTACAACGTGTAGCACAACTTGTAGCACAACGTGTAGCACAACGTGTGTAGCACAACGTGTAGCACAACGTGTAGCACAACGCGTGTGTAGCACAACGTGTGTAGCACAACGTGTGTAGCACAACGTGTAGCACAACGTGTAGCACAACGTGTGTAGCACAACGTGTAGCACAACGTGTGTAGCATAACGTGTAGCACAACGTGTAGCACAACGTGTGTAGCACAACGTGTAGCACAACGTGTGTAGCACAACGTGTAGCACAACGTGTGTAGCACAACGTGTGTAGCACAACGTGTAGCACAACGTGTGTAGCACAACGTGTAGCACAACGTGTAGCACAACGTGTAGCACAGCGTGTGTAGCACAACTTGTATAGCACAACGTGTAGCACAACGTCTGTAGCACAACGTGTAGCACAACTTGTGTAGCACAACGTGTAGCACAGCGTGTAGCACAACGTGTATCACAGCGTGTAGCACAACGTGTAGCACAACGTGTGTAGCACAACGTGTGTAGCACAACGTGTAGCACAACGTGTGTAGCACAACGTGTAGCACAACGTGTAGCACAACGTGTGTAGCACAACGTGTATCACAGCGTGTAGCACAACGTGTAGCACAACTTGTGTAACACAACGTGTAGCACAACGTGTAGCACAACTTGTGTAACACAACGTGTAGCACAACGTGTAACACAACGTGTGTAGCACAACGTGTGTAGCACAACTTGTGTAGCACAACGTCTGTAGCACAACGTGTAGCACAACGTGTGTAGCACAACGTGTGTAGCACAACGTGTAGCACAACGTGTGTAGCACAACGTGTGTAGCACAACGTGTAGCACAACGTGTGTAGCACAACGTGTAGCACAACGTGTGTAGCACAACGTGTAGCACAACGTGTGTAGCACAACGTGTAGCACAACGTGTGTAGCACAACGTGTAGCACAGCGTGTGTAGCACAACGTGTAGCACAGCGTGTGTAGCACAACGTGTAGCACAGCGTGTAGCACAACGTGTAGCACAGCGTGTGAAGCACAACGTGTAGCACAGCGTGTAGCACAGCGTGTGTAGCACAACGTGTATCACAGCGTGTAGCACAACGTGTAGCACAACGTGTGTAGCACAACGTGTGTAGCACAACGTGTGTAGCACAACGTGTAGCACAACGTGTAGCACAACGTGTATCACAGCGTGTAGCACAACGTGTAGCACAACTTGTGTAACACAACGTGTAGCACAACGTGTAGCACAACTTGTGTAACACAACGTGTAGCACAACGTGTAACACAACGTGTGTAGCACAACGCGTGTAGCACAACGTGTAGCACAACGTGTGTAGCACAACGTGTGTAGCACAACGTGTAGCACCCCTTTGTTATGCTGCCGGGGGTTGGAGGAAAGGGATGGCGAGCTGCAAACGTTAGCTGCCTTTTCACCCTTGCAGCGCGCCATGGTGCACAGGAGGTCGTGAGTTCGATCGCGACCCTGACGACGCCGCCACATTGTATGAGAGAGACCCACAGACTAACATAGTGACCCACACATTTACATAAAGACCCATAGATTAACACGGAGACCCATAGACTCAGAGAGCCACAGGCTCACATAGAGACCCATAAACTGGCACAGAGATATCCATGGGCTCACGTAGAGACTTATAAACTGACCTATAAACTGACACAGAGACCCATAGACTTCAATAACAGACCGATAGACTCAGACAGAGATCCATAGACTCACGTTGAGACCCATGAACTCACACAGAGACCTATAGATTCACAAAGAGACCAAAGACTTACATAGAGACCCATAGACTCACGCAGAGATGTCCATGGGCTCACGCAGAGACTTATAGACTCACCCATAAACTGACACAGAGACCCATAAACTCACACAGAGATATCCATGGGCTCACGTAGAGACTTATAGACTCACCCATAAACTGACACAGAGACCCATAAACTCACACAGAGATATCCATGGGCTCACGTAGAGACTTATAGACTCACCCATAAACTGACACAGAGACCCATAAACTCACACAGAGACCCATAGACTCTCACAGAGATATCCATGGGCTCACGTAGAGACTTATAGACTCACCCATAAACTGATTCAGAGACCCATAGACTCACACAGAGACCCATAGACTCAGAGACAAGTAGCCTCACGTCGAGACCCACAAACTCACGCATTTCCTAAATATGCAAATCTATCGCCGTTTAATGGCGCAGTTCATCTTGAATAATTAAATGAAACGCATTAACAATTCATAGGAACAGGGTTTTTTTTACGTTATTCGCGTTTTATATGGGTATATTTATTTTAAATCCAATATTCGCTGCAGTGCAATCGACACGGAAGCCACGGAGGGAAGGTGCTGGATTGGGTGCCGCGGTGGCTAGGAGATGTTGACTAACTCCCCTGGTATACAGGAGGTCGTGGGTTCCACCACCATCATCATCACGGTGGCTAGGAGATGTTGACTACCTCGCCTGGTATACAGGAGGTCGTGGGTTCCACCACCACCGCCATCATCATCACGGTGGCTAGGAGATGTTGACTACCTCGCCTGATATACAGGAGGTCGTGGGTTCCACCACCACTATTATCATCACGGTGGCTAGGAGATGTTGACTACCTCGCCTGGTATACAGGAGGTCGGGGGTTCCACCACCACCGCCATCATCATCATGGTGGCTAGGAGATGTTGACTACCTCGCCTGGTATACAGGAGGTCGTGGGTTCCACCACCACCATCATCACGGTAGCTAGGAGATAGGAGATGTTGACTACCTCGCCTGGTATACAGGAGGTCGTGGGTTCCACCACCACCACCATCATCATCACGGTGGCTAGGAGATTTTGACTACCTCGCCTGGTATACAGGAGGTCGTGGGTTCCACCATCATCATCACGGTGGCTAGGAGATGTTGACTACCTCGCCTGGTATACAGGAGGTCGTGGGTTCCACCACCACCACGATCATCATCACGGTGGCTAGGAGATGTTGACTACCTCGCCTGGTATACAGGAGGTTGTGGGTTCCACCATCATCATCACGGTGGCTAGGTGATGTTGACTTCCTCGCCTGGTATACAGGAGGTCGTGGGTTCCACCACCACCACCATCATCATCACGGTGGCTAGGAGATGTTGACTACCTCGCCTGGTATACAGGAGGTCGTGGGTTCCACCACCACCACCACCACCATCATCATCACAGTGGCTAGGAGATGTTGACTACCTCGCCTGGTATACAGGAGGTCGTGGGTTCCACCACCATCATCATCACAGTGGCTAGGAGATGTTGACTACCTCGCCTGGTATACAGGAGATCGTGGG